>PVKB01000134.1:0-265000 GCA_004027205.1 Ctenodactylus gundi
ATATATATATATATATATATATATATATATATATATATATAATTATTTTTTTAAAAGAAGAGTTAATAGAAAAGGACGTCCCAAGAGAGAGTTTTCAGAGATGATAGATATGTTTATTGACTTGAAGAACACAGTGCAGCAGCTGGAGCAGCAGGACATGTCATCCACTGTCTGTTCCTTTGCTTGAGCTGCCAAAGCGGAGAGCTGAGCTTAACGTGCAAGTGCAGTCATCATGTGACCCCAGATCCATGGTGTAGAAAATGCTATCAAATTTCTTTTATCCCTCAACCTTATCCACAATGGTTTGGTCTATTTCAATCTATCTCAGACACTTCTGTGGAAGCAGATGGAGTACAGACAGAAACAAATGAGATTCTAGATTAGTAATACAAACTGAATTCATAAAATTAAATTTTTTTTCTAGCATATACTGAGCCAGTTTTAATTTTACATGGAGACATTTTGGTTGCTTGGAGGATTAAATAATACAGTATGTTAAACGTACTGTGAATATTGAGAATCTGAAAGCACTCATGAATGAAACCCTATTTTCACTCTTTATTTCCTGAAGACATCAGACAAGCTCTTCAAACCTACACTGAGTTTATGTTTAGAATGCACAAGCTAGAGAAAATGACAAGGGAAAATGGGAAATGGGTGAGTATCTGGTTTTCAAAGGAGAAACTAAAGGGGAAAAATAGAGAGAGAGAGAGAAAGAAAAGAAAGAAAGAAAGAAAGGAAGGAAGGAAGGAAGGAAGGAAGGAAGGAAGGAAGAAAATAGAGGAAGTTGAAATCTTGGTGTTCTTTCACCTTTCACTTGCATTCCTTTAGCTGTCAGGAGGTTACACATTATTATGTGTGTATATCATTCATATCACTTGTTTTTTGAAGTGTTATTTATTTTAGTTCTTTATTTTCTTAAATCGATCATTAGTTTTGGCATGAAACACATGCCTGAAAACTCTGCCCTGGGCTTCCCACAATATAAAAAAAAAAAAAAACGCAATTCCTTCAGGTCAAGCCCCAAGCATTTTCCACTTTCAGCCAGGCCCTACTTCCCAGCAGCACATGGCTCCCAAGTTACCCCATTATATCCAAATACATAAGACTAAACTATAATACTTACCTACATTAGTATGTGTGAAAATAAATGTCATTGTATCTGCCTAGTGTCTGAAATATTTTAAAGGAATACTCATTTACATTTTATCATTTCCTCACAACATTCATATGAGAGTAATATCCTCATGTTTAAAGATATTGGGAGATGATACGATGTCTGTGAGCAACAACTAAGTTTAAATAATGAGAGAAGTT
The DNA here is from genome assembly GCA_004027205.1 of Ctenodactylus gundi. NCBI lineage: Eukaryota > Metazoa > Chordata > Mammalia > Rodentia > Ctenodactylidae > Ctenodactylus > Ctenodactylus gundi. Next base: position 1,318 of record PVKB01000134.1, read on the forward strand.
TGATCTCAGTCTGTTTGAAAAAAAAACCGAAATGACTTTTAGGCGCATGACGGGAACTGTACGATGCCAACTTGAGACTGGAAGAAGTATGTTTGACTGATGAAGCCCCCTGGATCACTGGCGCATTTGTGTGAAAGCTAGCTTTATGTATTTCTTCCCAAACAATTACTGAGCGAAGTAATAACACTACCCAAGGCCCATTGCTGCAAGACTCCCCTATCAGATAAAATTAATTTGAGGTATACTATCAACCCAGATAAAACTTTAAGGAAACACTGCCACACTTTGAGGTTTCTTCTCCCCAATATTTTTTTTACTCTCATTTTACAAATGGTATTGATAGACACTCATCACAACAGAAAGTTTTCTTCAAATACTTATGATTACTCCCATAATCTAACAAAGGTGTTTTCTCTAATCTAACAAGTCTTTCGCATATTGAATCCCTTCTTGGTATCTGCTTCTGAAAACTGAAATTCACATCCATACTATCAGTAAGAAAGAGTTTAAGGAATGGCTCACTTACATCCAAGCTGGTAGAAAGGATCTCATTGTAATTCATACTTGAAGAAATTAGATTTGACAAGGTAAAGTATATTTGAGGAGTTCAATTGGGGATGATTTCAATGGTGGCAATTCTTGCCTGGAGTAGAAAAATATCTTTCCTATTCCACAGATTAAAATATGTGAAAAAATTGAGCAAATCAATGACAACAAAACCAAAGAGTGGATTGCCAATTGTTAAGTAATTTCAGATCCTGAAGAGAGAAAATAAGAAACGTGAGCAATTAGACAATAGTTAAAGGCTACATGTGGAAGCCAGAGTCCCTCTTCGGTAGCATACAAAGGGGCAGACTTCCTTTAGTAAAAAGTGCACCTAGCTAAGGTAAAGACAATGAATTTAAGAATATTGTTGATATTCAGATATTTAACTTCTCAGTGAGTTGTATACATTACTAGTGACCTTTCTATTTTCAGTACACAGATGCTTTTTGCATTTTGGTTTCTTCTTGTTTTATTCTGCGAAATATAGCTTACCTGGCTTTCTTGTATCCATATCCAAAATAAATCTAAACCTTCTGCTTTCTGTTATAATTTAACCACAGAAACTTATATGCTTTCTCGTTCTGTGTCTTTCTCGTTGAAGTTCATAACCCGAACAAAAGAGATTGGGCATTTTTTTCCTGTTTGTGTACTATAAAACATACTAATAAAGTTAAATGAAATTCCCAGTAGTGTTTTTCAAATCACCAGTCAAGAATTGAAAGGGAAGTTTTCTATTTTAGCTATAGAATTAAATGTATCATTCTACCTTTTTCTCTAACAAATATAAATGTTCTTATTCATTATCGGTTGCTGGAATGAAGGGTATTTTATTGTCATATTGATGAGCAATAAGTGAAGAATATACTATAATTACTTCCAATTAAAATTCCAAGCCTAGTTTCTGAGCCCTACTTCCTTTATCTTCCCAAGTCTTTAAGTGTCATTACCTACAATTCTTTAATGTATGGATCTTTTAAAAATATGACTTGGGGTAGTTCAACAGAATTGTGATAGATTGGCAGACTTCATAGATTTATTTCGGGCCAGGTACGGTTGTAAAATTTTATTTAAAAATTGGCAGTGTTTACATCAAGATGTATATTACTAAAGTTCATGAACTCTAAGAAGATCTGTCAATTCTAAATATAAATCCACATTTAGCAGCAATCAGGAGTTCTTTCTAATTCCCCAGACTATTCAATATGATAACAGGTTTACTTTATTCATATTATTCGTAATTTATTTGTGTATAGTGCATTTCATTTTGACAAATTTGCACATGTATTTTAATCATTTTCCCATGATCATCCCCTTTCCACAAGCTCCTAATTCAACATATTTGAGAACGATTTCTTCGTAAAATCTATTTTAGTTACATTCAAGCCCCTCATTGCCTGAACTTGCACATCCTATCTATGTCCCATCTAACAGTAGCCTCCCCATACTTTCTTACCATTTTTGATAGATTACCCATATTTGGGAAAACATAATATTTATCTTTCTGAACCTGGTTTATTTTGTTCAATATGATATTTTCCAGGCTTATTTAATTTTCTGCAAATGAAAAACTGTGTTCTTTTTTAACCTGAAAATATGTTTATCTCACCTTTTTTGGTTCATACATTTATTGATGGACACCTTGGCTGTCTCCATAGCTTGGATATTGTATATTGTATTGTAAAAAATATAAGTAGCTAGGTATCCATATGGAATGCTGACCTTAACTTTTTTCAGGAATATACCAAAGCATGGGAAAGATGGATCAAATGGTAATTCTATTTTTAGTCTTTTAGAAGCCTCCATATTGATAAGTATAGTGGCCATGCTAATTTACATCTGCATCGATTGTATAGAAAGATGCATATTTTAATATATTTTCATCAATATTAGATGCTTTTGAATTCTTAATGATAGTCATTCTGACTGGGTTAAGAGGGAATCCCGATATAGTATTCACTCACATTTCCTTAATGGATAAAGATGTTGAATACTTTTTCATACTCATTGCCCATTAGTACTTTACTTTGAGGAATGTTGTTCAATTATTTTGTGCATTTTTTAGCTATATTATCTTGGCAATTTTTTGAGTTCTTTACATATACTGGATATTAATCCTCCATTGGAAAAGTGTAAAATTCTTAACAAAATACTTGTAAATTAAATTCAACAAGGCATTGAAAAGATTCTGCACCATGATCAGGTTGGCTTCAGGCCAAAGATGCAAAGTTGATTTAACAGAATCAGTAAATATTATACCATATAAATAGAATGAAGGTTTAAAATCATATGATTATCTCGACTGATACAGAAAGTAAGCCTTCAGTAGTATTTAACATCACTTCCCAATTAAAGCCCTGGAAAAACGAGGAACTATTAGGTGATTAATTAATATGGTAAAGAAATGCCATGAATGACAACATCACAGCCAACATCATTCTGAATGGGGAATAACTGAAAACATTTTATTTCTAAAATCAAGGATGAATCAAGAATATCCATTCTCACCTGCAATTGAATATAGTTTTCGACATTATATGTTGTAAAATTAAGCAAGAGAAAGTAATGAAAGAGATATAAGTTACAAAATGAAAAATAAAATTATCCTTGTTTACAAATAATAGGATCTTATAATTAGAAACCCTAAAGATACTACCAAAAGACTCTTAGACCTGATAAATTCAGAAAAGTAGCACGATATAAAGTCAACATTTAAAAAATCAATAGTTTTTCTATATATCAATTATCAGAAAGATATCTAGAAAACGGTTCTATTCATAATAGCTTTAAATGAAAAAACAAAGCAAAACAAATATCAATCTAACCAAAGAGGAAGAAAAAATACAGAAAAGGCAATAAGTAATGAAAAAAAAAAAAACACCCACGTTCATAGATTTGACAGACTTAATATTGTTAACATTTTCTAGATCTCTGGTTTCAGACCTGTAATTCCAGCACTCTAGGAGGTTGAAACACAATGATCACAAATTCAAGCCCTGCTTCATCAATGTAACAACTTGGTGAGACCCTGTCTCAATATAAAAAATTATGAGAGAGAGAGAGAGAGAGAGAGAGAGAGAGAGAGAGAGAGGATGTAGTTCAGTGTGAAGGTCCTGAGTTCAATCCCTAGGACTAATAAATAATCAAGCCTTTCTAAAAAAAAAATAAGTCAACAGAATATCCAAAACAATCTTATGGTATAAGAGCAAGGGTAAAGAAACACAATATCTTATTTTAAATTATATTACAAAGACAACATAGAAAAACAGAATTTTCCTAAAACAAAATCAGATCTGTTGACCAATACAGCAAAATAAAGTACACAGAAGCAACCTAGACAACGAAACTTATCTGATTCTGACCAAGATGCAAAAACAAACATCGGAGAAAAGACAGCCCTTCTAAAAATGGTGATGAGAAACTAGATACTAACTTGAAGACTGAAACTAGATATTATCTCAGTTTGTATAAAAATCAATTCAAAATTCTTTGAAAATTTAGGTGTAAGATCTGAATCTTTGAAAATACTAAAAAAAAAAAAATGGGGAAACACTTGAAGCCATAGGCACAAAAATATTTTCTGATTAAGAAATAGCACGGGAAATAATACCAAGAATCAACAGACGGGACCAGAATAAATTCAAAAGTTTCCTTACAGCTAGGTAAATAATCAACGGTGATAGCCTACAGGATTGAGGAAAAATTTTGTCTACTACTTTACTTGTTGATTAATTTCTGGAATCTTCTTCTCTCAGTCTTTGGTCTTAAGCCCTTGGTTTACTCTGAATACCTCCAAATATCACCAGGCTCCCAGATGGCTATTCTAATCTAAGAAGATTTGGTGTTCAGTGTTTTCTTGAAGTATATCTTTCTATGAATCTTCCTCTTTTAGTGCTTTAATTTTTCAGTATAAGCCTTTCCTCTGATTATGCACAAGGTCTCTACCATTTCTTTTCTCACACGAAATAATTTATTTGTAATTTCTTAACAAGCTGCATATGCTGCACATTTGCACTATAACCTACTATCACGTGGTGATCAGAAGTTATCCCTAAAAACCCAACTAGCGTAAGGGACATCTGTTCATTTTATTACGATGAGCACTCTCTTTTTGTACTCCTGTAGAACTTCACCCATTCGCATTCTCAGGATCAACATAATTAATATTTTCCCATGTTTGATTATACGAAGGTATCTCAGAATAGAGTTCTGGCAGTTACAAAGGAAATTTAAGCCTGCGGTAACCAGGAGTTAATATCTTACCCACAAACTTCTGTAATAAACATCTGTTCTCTATGCTGCAATGTATTTTTCCCTTCTGGTAACATTATCTTAATCTCCCTTTATGGAGTCATTTTCCGCTCTTCACACATGTAGTTTTGGTGAGATTAACTCAATCTCCAAACAAAATGTGCACATATGACTCAGAACTGGTTGATTAACATATCCCATCTATATGAAAATGATAGATTTAGTATGGGAAGGTAGCCAAATATGGTCCATTAAGAGTTTGAGTATTCTTTCTCTATAATTCCTAGTCACTAAGAATTACCAACATATTAGAAAACAAACTTGGATCTTCTGAACAAAGGCACTGTGGAAAGGCTTGACTGAATGAAGCAGACACAGAGAACAGCAGTGAGCCAGAGGAATAAGAGACAGAAATGTGACAAGAAAAGGGAGTGAAAGAGAGAAAAACAAAGGAGAGGAGAGAATAGAGACAGAGATAGCAACAGAGAGAGAGAGAGAGAGAAAGAGAGAGCACACTATATTAGTTTAAACCAATTGAACAGTTTCTCAAAATTTACAGTTGTAATGCACTTACTTGATTAATATGGAATGGTGAGAATTCTCTCTCAGGATGTTTGCGTTATGCAGTCATCACACTAAAATCACAGTTAAGTCAAGAATTTGGGCTAATTATGGCTTATTTAATCTTAAATTATTTTTCTTTAATATATACTTTCAAATTTTACATTCTCTTCTCTAATAAGTCACTACCCTTCTCCAATAACTTCAAAGCAGTACATATGTGTTTACCTGCCTACTTAGTAATTATCTCACTGTCATGATATTATGTACTTTCTTATTTTTTGCATTGAAATTCTGCTTTATTATTTGTAAATTGTAATTTGAACAATATTGAGAATGAAGAAGGCAGCAACGACTTAAAAGCACACAAATCAAAAATTATGCAATAGTCAAAAAAATTCAAACAAATCTGATACTTCAATACATTGAGGGATACATGATGCAGAAATTTCAAAATTGCATTATGTATGCAATTTTAGTTTTTTCTTGCCTAATTATATATATATAAATATATATTATGCATATATATTATATAATATATATATTAAATATATATATATTATGCAATATATATAATATATTATATATATATAATGTATGTATGTATTTTCTGTTCATGCATGAATTCCAAATTCTATATCATCTTAGAGACATGAGATTTACAGAATCAATGAACATTTCTGCCCGCCCCTTTTTCAGAGGTTCACCCCATGGTTTTAAAACTTTCTATAGTTCCTGTAAAACCATACACTGATTTGTTTGAGAGGCTCTTTCTGTAGTCCAGGCTGGTCCTGAACTCACTATGTAGTCCAGAAAGCCTTTACCTCACGGCAATCTTCCTGCCTCAGTAGGAGTGTTGGAATTACAGGCTTATGTGGTATTGCATAAGCAAACTCAGTACCCTGCACCTGCTAAGCAAACACTATCAACTGTGCGATCCGTCCAGCCCTTTCTACTGAATTATTGGTGTTTTAATCTATGGATTTTGTGTTTCAGCGTGTTCCTTTGTACAATTTAGTGAATGTACATATTAATAGTAATTCTGAATGAAGAGAGTCTTACCTTCAATACATTAAATATGATAAACAGAGATATAGAAGTAGAAAGTAGAATTTAACACACTACCACTGAATATGACTGCAGATTGTCCATTTCTCTATGACTGCTATAAACTGTTCAATTTTTTACCCGTGTGAGGTGATACCATTTATACTCATGGCCCACCAGATTGCCTTATACTTTCTGGACCTTGACCCTTCTGAATTTCATTCGTCTTCTCTCCTAGGTTTACAAAGTTAACATTGTTCTTTCCCCAGATTCTAAGCCTCACTTCCACTTGGGCAGCCTCAGAAAATATTCTTTAACCATGTTTCTGCTCCTGAAGATTCCTCCATTTATGCACGCTGGAAGTTTGTCATCGTTTTTACCCCACTTAAACAGCATGATTCTTCATCGTGACTTCAATGTTTCTCTGATTCACACTACCAAAATTCAACAATACTTCAATAATTGCCCAGCTCCCATATCTTTTTGTTAGCTCAAGTCAGTGACACAGCATGGTTCACTTCAGAGAATTAGCACATGAATTTAATGTACGGTGATTGGTCATTTGCAATTGCACTGCTCACCTTGCCCTTTTCCCCCACTTCTTCACTGTCTTTCCCATTGCAAGTCTTTTCCTAGTTTCTTCTCTTCTCTTGCTTATTTCATCCTTCCCTTTCCTTTCTCATCATGTAAGAGAAAACATGATATTTAACCTTTGAGTCTGGTTTATGTTGCTTACCCTGATGTTCGCCAGCTCAATCCAATTTTCTACAAATGGTACCGTTTCCCATTTTGTGATGGAATACTATTCTGCTGTTTGTATGTCCTATATTTCTTTATAAATTGCTCTGATGACTTTCATCTAGACTATTTCCAAACCTTGGAAATTATGGATCATGCTGGTATATGCATGTATCATTATACCACACGTTCTTTAATCTTTCAGGAAAACACCAACAAGTTGTGTAACTGGGTCAAACTGTATTGTTATTTTAAGGTCTTTGAGGAACTGCTGTACAGATTTCCATAGTTGCTGTACCAGGTTACATGTCCACTAACAATTTTGGAAGGTTGTTCTTCTTTGCATTTTGACAGATTTTTTTTTTTTCTTGATGAAAGGCATTTTGACTGGGGTGAGATTGAATTTTGAAAAAAAGCTTTTGAGTAAAGATGTTGAACATTTCATTTTAAAGTATGTGATGGTCCTTTATATCCATTATTATGAGAAGTATGTATTTGGCTCATTTGCCCGTTTTTGATTAAGTTATAGATTTAAAGGATTACCTTATGATTTTTTATACATATTGGATATTAGTACTCGAACACATTAGCGAACAGAAATTATTTTTCCCCTCTGTAGGCTGTCTCTGCACTCTGCTCCTTGCTTTCTTTGCTGCAAAGATGTTCTTTAATTTGAGTGACTGGATCAAATATGGGAGGATTGATCACATACTGTCAATATGTGTACTGTCTGGTAGTGATGGGAAGAGCCCACAGGAAAAAACCCAATCAATACCTAAGTGTTGATATTAATAACGGCTGTCCTGGCTAGGCACATCTTCCCTGCACTGAGGGGTATTTACTGTGAGTGTACTAATGAACATGCCTTCCGGGGGAGGCACCTAACACTGCCCCACGTGGTACTGGGGGCAGTTAACCTGGATGGCTTTTGTGCCCTTTTTATCTTCAGCTGTGATCTCACTATCTATTACTGACTTTGGTAATCGCCAATTCTAATTCAGGCATTTCCAGTAGTCCATGATACAGTTTTATTCCTTTGGTCAGGATCCAAATAGAGCCTTGCGGGGAAGAAATAAAACTCTCCCTCATTTCCAAATTAGCAATCCAGCTGGGTCTCCTCATGTTCTTCCTTCAGGTCTCTGATAGTGTTTTTTAGTCTGTTTCTATGCTAGGGCTTGATGGTCCACTTTAGAAGATTGTGAGTATGAAGGGCTACTTTAGAAAACTCTCTGGTTGTATGGAAGCCCAGCCTTCCCTCCTCTCCCTTTTTTTATTTTTACGTAGGGATTTTAATGCCCAGCATGCCCATTTTATTATGTTTTGCCTTTTGATGTTATAGGGAATGCCTGTGATATGAACATTTTCCCAAGTGCTACAAAAAAGTAGAAAACTTAATGTTCAAATGTGGAGGAGCATTTTTTTTTAATGAAAGTCTCAAAACCCAGAAACTGGTAACACAGATGTTGTCACACACTATCTTCAAGCATCAATTTTATATTTAGGTTATTATTATCCTCATCAACCAGTTTATCAGTTTATTTTTAAATATATCCTTACCTCCTGTTTTATCAACCAACTCAAACTTAAAAACTCCAAGATTTCTACTTGCAAATCCATGAATACCCCTAATTCAACAGTTTTCAATTTAAAGGACAAGTTTAGACAAGAAACACATGTATAGTAAGTAACACGAAATGTATGTAATGGCTTAAGATTTTGTCCTATTTGATTAATTAGTGAGTGCACATATTTTTAATTAATTTGGTATCACTTAAGCGATTTATAGACACAAAACATGTGGCATATATAAACATTTCCCTCACACTTGGGCAAGGACAGATTTTATTTATTTATTTATTTATTTATTTGCTTTAGCTTTCTAATGTTGAGATTACAGGCCTGTGTTAATATGTCTAGTTAACCTTTTAATTTTTTTATGTTGTTGAGGAATTTAACACAGGGTACCATGTTTGCTAGGCAAGCACTATAATTGCTGAGTCATGTCTTTGGCCCCTAGGCAAGCACTTTGGCCACTGAGTTACATCCTAGGCCCTGACTGATTTTATTTTTTACCTTTGAGACAAAATTTAGAATGTATAATACAGCAGCATAACCATTAATATATATCCATTAATATATATATAATTACAAGTTTTGATAGTAACCATACATATTTAAGAATTAAAGAACAATTTTAGACTTATACCTGGGAGAAAATTTGATTGACCATAAATAGACCTACATATATTTTTATAACTTCAAGTCAACAAACTTAATATTAAACAAAACTCAGCATCACAGGAGATGTACCTTTTAAAATATAGAATCCAGGGTAAGGATTATTAATTACTGAACTTGATGCATAAATCAAATCAGGTAAATTGATAATTTTATTGTAGGCAGGTTTGGGTTTCAGTAAAGCTGTAAAAGAAATAGCAGTATAAGCAGCTGTTTTTTTGTTATTTTTAAGCTACTGTAAGGGAAAAAAGTTACCAAGTTAAACAACATCAAGAAAATTTTATTTAAAAAATTGTTTCCACAGATTCCAAATCCTATAACACATTAGAAACATATGGTATAGAGAATCAAAAACTATCTGCACCAATTTTGGCCTCTTTTTCCTTCCTTCCTTCTTCCTCTTGGCCTATACTCTCCACCGGCACCCCATTTTCAGAAATTCATCCCTTTCCTAGCAGTCCATTACCCCTCTTTCTACCCTGTCTTCCATGTTGAGGCTTTTTTATGCCATTATTTTGTGAATTTCATTAGATGCACACTCATTGATAGTTAGTCTTTCATGCTTGTTCCATTTCACTGGGCATTATTTACTCAAGGAGGCTCCATTTTAATTCAAATGCTTCATACATGTATTTCTTTATGGGTGCATAGTATTCCGTTGTGTATAGGTTCCACATTTTCTTTGAGCATTCCTCTATTTATGGGTCGGTAGGTTGTTTCCAGGATTTTCCTATTATGAAATTTGCTGCTATAAATATGAATATGTATGCATTGTTTTGGTTTGTTGACTTTATTACTTTTGGAAACATGTCCAGTAGAGCTGTAAGTGGATCAAATGGGATTTCTATTCTCAGCTTTCTAACAAATCACCAGACTACTTTTCATAATGGTTGAACTAGATTGCTGTCACCAGCAGTGGAGTAGTGTTCTTTTTTTTCACCACCTCACCAACAATTGTTGTTTCTTAAGTTTCTAATATAAACCATTCTCACCGGGGTGAGGTGAAAACTTAAAATTGTTATTCATATTTCTCTGATGGCCAGTGATTATGGGCAATTTTTCATGTGCTTGTTGTTCATTTGTACTTCCTCTTCTGGGAAGCTTCTTTGAATTTCAACTTCCTACTTCTCAATAGGGTCATGTTCATTTTAGGAGATCTTAATTTTTTGAATTATTTATATATTCTAGATATTAATCCTTTGAATTATTACTGGTATAAGGACAGGAGGACCAAGGTAACAACAGTTGAGGATACTGAAATGAACCCAAACACCCTCTGTCACCTGATTTACCCTCTGTCACCTGAGTTTAGAGAAAGGGGCCAAAATATAAATAAATAATCCACTGGAGAAAAGACAGCATCTTCAACAAATGGTGCTGGGAAAATTGGGTTTCCACATGCAGGAGAATGAAATTTGATGCATATGTGTCACCATACACTAAAACCAGATCAAAATGTATCAAAGAACTGGATATAAAATCAGGAACACTACTGGCAAACAAAATAAGTATACCTCTAGAAGACATAGGGACAGGAAAGGATTTTCTCAACAGATCTCTACTAGCCCAAGAAATATTATCAAGAATCAATTTATGGGATGACATTAAATTAAAGAGCCTCACACAGCAAAGGAAAGAGTCAACAAGTTGAAGAGACAACTGACAGAATGGGAGAAGATCTTCACCATTAATACTTCAGACAGAGGATTAATAGGTAGAATATATATTTACACAAAATACTCAAGTTCAAAGTAAATATTATGTATAGCACACACACACACACACACACACACACACACATATATATATATATGAGAGAGAGAGAGAGAGAGAGAGAGAGAGAGAGAGAGAGAGAGAGAGAGAGAGGAAGATTTGTTGGAACAGTTAGTCATGGTCTCTCAAATAGGCTTCTCCTTCATTATCTGAGTCCTCAGCTAAATGATCAACCATAAAGCCTTCTTTGCTTTGTCTCAATTTCCTCATGAACCCATCACTGGAGTAAACTGACACTACAGCCACCTTAGCCGTATGAGAATAGCGTGTGAGAATGGCTTCAGCATGGGTATACCTGGTCACAGTCCGCTGTTACTTTAACTCTTTCCCAACCTTTTTTCATACTTCCATATCAAAGATCCCATGCTCTGGAAACCAAAGAAAACAAGCTCAGATTTTTATCAAATTCTTAGTCTGTTTTTCAACTCTGCAACTTTCCCCAGTGTTTGGAGAATTTTTACATACTGGGTTTGTTTTGGCAGTAGGTGATTTTTGTATCTCAAAAGATTACTATGACAGCAAATCCTAATATACTTGCACTTTCTATTAACCTGTTGGGTGAGACTGATCCCATCTTGTCAGAGGAGATTCATTTGGGATTGCAGCTGCTTCTTTTTTGCTAGTCAGTGTCTCATTGCCATGTCATCTTCTCTAGTCATTTTGTGTCCTGGTCACGTCAGTCACCATTTGCTACAGTTGCCTCTATCAAGACAAGGAGAGGCTAATGTCACTATCAAGGCTAGAGCCTCTGTCTCTAGCTTATTTTCTTAGCCTATGAAACCAGCTGCACATGCAGGAAATCATTCACCTAGGAATCTTACAGAGCACATCTTTTGATTTGCTGTGTGCATAATCAAGTACAGTCAACAAGTGTTCTTGGTAAATAACTAGTGGGAACATCCCTGTCCTGTTTACTGTTTGTCTTCTACTCAACCATCCCCAAGCATTTCTGAGAGGGTTGCAGCAGCCTTCTGCTGTCCCTCTACTCAACCTCCACAAGCTGTTTCTGAGGGGGGTCTCAGAAACCTTTTGTCACCCCTAGCCATATCTTGCTGATTTTCTCATTTTTCTTTTCCTCCACATTAGAATTAGAATTTGACTCAATAAAAGAATGTTTACTTAGTGTGCATGAGTCCCTAGATTCAATCTCTTGTATTTATTTATTTGCCATGGTGAAGATGGAACTCAAGATCTTCACACTTAACCCATATATATATATATATTTTTGATTTTGAGAAAAGGCCACTGAGTCACCCAGGCTGGATTTGAACTTACAATTCTTCTGCCTATGTCTCCTAGATTGCTGGAATGACAGGCCTGCAGCACTGGCTCTGGCTATAACTTTATATAGTAAATTTAAAAATAGTAAATAAATAACAAAATTGTCAAATTATCCTTAAAAATTTCAAGCCCTTCATACTTCTAGCTTATGAGTTAACTTAGTGTAGGTAAGTTAAAGAATTTTGAAGGTAGCAATGAAAATTTATACTAGCTATAAAGGACTGAATAAAATTTAGTATTATAAAATTATTTTAAAGTTGGAATTTTTTATTTTGAGACAAAATTTCTCTTTGTAGTCCAAACTAGTCCTGAAGTCACTATGTTGTCCAGGCTGGCCTAATACACACAGCAAGCATCCTGCTTCACCCTCCCAAGTTCTGGGATTACAAGCATGTGCTACTACACCAGCTTACGTGGTTCTGGGGAGCCAAATCCAGGCCCATGAGCTTGCTTGGCAAACTCTCTAACCACAGAGCTATCCCCCCCCCCAGCCCCTAAAAGGCTAAAATTTATGGAAGCAAAATTATTATACCTGTCTCATTTGTCAGAATAGTTAACATAAAATATGCCAAAATGGAACAAAAATCATGTGTGTGTGTGAGGGTCTCTAAATTTTTTTCAGAGCATCTACTATATGCCAGGGATTATGTTGGCATTTTAGAAACAATACTGAGAAAGTCTGATTTCTTAATTAATGATGCTGTAGAATGGAAAAAGAGGTAGGTGTTATGGGTTACATGTAAAATATCACCAAAAAGTCTTACAATGTAAGTTGAGGTAACATTGGAAGAAGCAGGTCACTGAAGTATGACTTAGGAGATGCTCGCATCCCCACCCTCTCTTTCTCGATTTCCTGGCCACGGGGAAGCTGAAGGCTCTTTTCTGCCATACCATGCTAGGATGCTTTGGAGCCAGCCGAAAGTCGACCTAGTGCACAGAGCTAGAATATACCTCCCCCGACATCGTTGATACTGGGTAATTTGTCTTTACAAATAAATATCACATCAATAACAAAAAACTTGTAATGTGAGGCCATTGCTGTCACTGTCACTGTACCTGATCATGTAGTTGAAAATCCACTTGGAATGGTTTTTAGGAAAAAATTGGAAAGGTTTGAAGATAGAGAACCAGAGTAGGCCCAAAATGCTGTGAACCGTGCTTGACATGCAATGCTGGTCAGAGCTCAGAAGATAAAATACTCACATAAATATGGACAGTGAAGGCCAGGCTTACGAGGCTTTGGCTGGGGGAAAAAAAAAAAAAAACTCCATTAGAAGTTGGGCTTGAGGCTAGGTATGTCATACTTTGGTGGAAAATATATCAGTATTTTTCCCATGTTCTGAGATTTTATAAGACACTAAGATTAAAGAAGATGAACTGATTAATTTGACAGAGAATTTCAACAAAACCACATGTTCTGACTGTGGCATGAGTACTGTTGATTGCATCACAGGATCAAAGATTCAATATTGCACATACTTTGTTTGAGAAGAGAGTTGTTGGATGCTTGCTTATTAAGATTTGTCTAGGAAAAATATATTTTTGAGTTTAGCCATTCGGATAGTCAGAGACTACTTTAGCAATAGTCTAAGGTGGTCCAAATTATCTCCTGGCCATTGGCTAACCTTGGAATTATCTACACGGTGATAACTTTTCATGCAAGTAGAACACAACAGTTGTGGGGTCAAAGAAGCTTTCCCCCAGATATCAGAAACCATGATAGGTCAGGGGAAAACATATGTGTAGTGTCATGTTTTCTGTCAGGAGCCCATGAAAGAACCCTGGGTGTCAGGGATGCCACAAGCAGGAGGCATCTACTGTAGAAAGCTTAAGGAAACATGTAGAGCCCGCTCGAATATAAGGTTATGTGGGCTTCATAAAGTCCAGAGAGTAGGGCAGAATAGCCATGTGGCCGCTCATGTCTCCCCACAGTCTCCCCCTGTCGCTTTATGTGCAGCTACAGGATTTAATTTTTACCTGTGAGGGTTCAGTTTTAATTTGGTCTGTTTTATTTCTATTTCTCAAATCTCTCTTTGATAATGGGAACGTGTCCCTTGTGTCATGTATGTTGGAAGTGTTTAGCGTGTTTAGTTTTTTATTTTTGCTGAGTCTTGCAGGTCAGCTTTTGCCTTGAGCACCAGAGCAGACTTTGGACTTGGGTTTTCAGCGATACTGGAACTGTTAAGACTGATGGTTCTTAGAGAAAGACCGTGTGCATTTTGAACAGGGAGATCAACATGGATCTTTTGGAAGCCAGGGTCAGAGTGTTACACATTACACATAAAATATTCCCCAAGTTACATGTTCAGATGTGGGGCCTCATTGGAAGTGAGCACGATTTGAAAGGGTGTAACCTCTTTATAGTGACTCCCTTTCTCTGCTTCTTTTTTTTTTTTTTTTTTTGACAAAGTCTTGCGCTCTTGCTCTGTAGCCCAGGCTGTTCATGAACTCACTATGGAGCCCAGACTATCCTTGGACTCATGGCAGTCCCCCTGGATTCAACCTCCCAAGTGCTGGGATTACAGAGATGCATCGCCACACCAAGCTGATGCAGAGTGGGGGAACTGAACTCAGGCCGCGGTAATCACAAAGCAAGCACTTTAGCTGCCGTCCTATTCCTCCAGCCGCTCTGCTTTTTTATTACCGTACAAAGAACTGCTTTCTTACACCATGCCATTCTGCCATGCGTTTATAGCAGGAGGCCATGAACCAGCTGTACTGAAACTGTGTGCCAAAATAAGCACCTTATTTAAGTAACAGGTATTGCATACTGTGTCACAGTGATGAAACAGCTAACTTAAACAGGTGAAAACAAATAATCCAGTTAATACAGCATGATATTTTATTAAAATTTTATGATATTATTAATCCAATGTTACAAGTGAAGAAGTAAAGTGTAAACAAATCAAAGGGTTTACAGCAGAGCCCACTGCTTCTGGATAAAAAATACTGCATTTTTGTGAGCATTGCTGCATACTTATAAATAATAGCTAATATGATGTTTCTGTTAGTACACAGCTTACTCCACTGACCTCAAAAAGAAACAACTGTGGTCATGGGCCTTTTTCGACTTCATCAAATTTTTAAAACTATTATTTTCTAGTTCTGTGAAAAATGTTACTGCTATTTTGATTGAAATTGTATTGAATCAGTACATCCGTTTTGGTAATATGGCGACATTCGCAATATTGCTTCTTCTTATCCAAGAACAAGGGATGTCTTCACTTTTTAAAGTCCTCTTCAATCTGTTTTTTTTTCAGGATATGCAGTTTTTATCATCTAAGTCTCTCATTTCCTTAGTTAATTTAATCCCAAGGCACTTTATTTACTTTGAAGCTACTGTAAATGATAGTGTTTTCCTGAATTATTTTCCAGTAAGTTTATTTTTGGTGCATAAGAATGCAATTTTTATTGATCATATATCCTGCTACTTTGTTGAACTTGTTAGTTCTAAAAAATCAAATCAGAATGGATGAAAAGTTACTAAAACAGAACCACTGAATCTGCTAGAAGATAAAATAGGAAAAACCCTTAAAGATATACACATAGGCAAAGTCTTCCTCAACTGAACACCTATTGCACAAAAGATAACATGAAGAATCAACAAAAGAAACCGTAACAAATTTAAATCTTGTGCACGACAATGAAAACAGTCAACAAAGTGAAGAGGGAACCAGCAGAATGGAAAAGAATTGATGCCATCCACTTCTTAGAAGATCTAATGTCTAGAGTGTAAGAAGAACTGAAAAAAAAATTCTAAAATTTAAAATATACTCAAAAATGGCCTATTGAAATGAATAGACACTTCTCAAAGACAAAGTATATCTTTTGCATTTTACCTTCATATTGAAAAATGACTTTTTAATAAATACATATTTTGCATTGGATGAATGACCAACGAACACATTAAAAATGGTCAGCATATTTTATCCTTTAAAGAAATACGAATAAAAGAACACTTAGATTCTGTTTTATTCCAATAAGAATATATTATGAAAATTCAAGGAACAACAAACTCTGGTGAGGCTTTGGGGAGAAGAGAACCTTTTTAGATCATTGGTGTGACTGTAAACTGGTACAGCCATTCTGGAGCTCAGTAAGAACATTCACCAGAAAAAAAAGCAGATATTTCATTTGTCCCAGCTATATATCTTCTGGTTATCTTTGTGAAAGGGTTAAAGACATCATTCAACAGTGATACACACATACTTGTGTTTAAGGCAGCATAGCTCCAACTAGCTAACTCTTACAAGCAGCCAATATGTCCTTCAAAAGACAAATGGGTAAAGGAAGTGTGAAATAAACACACAATGGAGTACTACTCTGTCATAAAGAAAGATAGATCTAGGTCATTTGTAGAAAAGTGGATGCACCTTGAGAATATCATGTTTAGCTAAATGAGTTACTCATGCAAGGTTAAATACTGCATGATTTCTCTAATGTGAGAATCCCAAAGTATAAATAAATGAAAGCGCAAAATGAAAATGATAGTAGGGGGGCTGGAGGAATGGCTCAGCGGTTAAAGCGCTTGAGCAAGCGCTAATCCAAGCGCTAAGTACCCAAGTTCGATTCCCCAGCACCACATAAGCTGGGCGTGGTGGTGCACTCCTGCAATCCCAGCACTCAGGAGGCTGAGACAGGAGGATTGCCATGAGTCCAAGGCCAGCCTGGGCTCTGAAGTGAATTCAGGACCAGCCTGGACCACAGAGTGAGACCCTGTCTCAAAAAAAAAAAAAAAATGATAGTAGGAAGCAGGGAGGTAGATGTCATGGACAATGAAAGAGTATCTGGGAAAGCGGGAACAAGAGGCAGGACGAGGAATAGGAGGTAAGGAGGATAAAGATGTGACGTGTGTGTCTGCCAGCTCTTCAATCTAAATATGATTATAATAAATAAAGAATAAAATGTGTTATATAGACACAAATGAGTACTACTCTGCGTAAAGAAAGATACATTTGAGTCATTTGTACGAAAATTGATCTGGCTTCCAACTACTAACCATTAACAAAGTGAGTCAGACTTTAACAAGGTTTTAATATCATGTTTTTCCTAATATGAGAAATATAAAATGTACATAAGTAAATTAGAAAGGTAGAACAGTGATGGTAGAAGATGGGGTAGATTTTATTGACAGTGGAAGGGGCTGTGGGAAAGGCTAGAGGCAAGAGTATGAGGAGGAGAAAGGGAAATAAAACAAGATACAATGTGTATACACAACAATTCCTTAAGTGGAATGTATTTATCACATATCAGAAATGCAAACTGACATATATAAAAATTTGTGGAAAAAAAGAACACGAATAACCACAATGAAAGGATCACCAAAAAGTCACATATTTAAGCCATCTATAGAAGGATAGAAACAAAAAACAAGTTTAGAAGTTTGGACTATCAGCCCCATGTGGTTGTTGCTACAGTCTTGACTTACATGTTTAGCCTAAGACACTAGTATCTTTTGCTTCGCAGATATTCAAGAGCTGTGTCCGCTGCTGATCCCTCTAGAAATGGACACGCCGCTATGCTCACCACGAAGACAGTCACTGTCGTGCCGCTTTCAAACTGAAGCCGCCGTCTCTAGTAATGCCAGTCGAGATTCTCACTTCGGAAGCATAATCGCTTTGTGTGACCTTGCACTCCGGGCTCCTGAGTCATGCCAATGGCTCACACTCCGGCTTGTGTGCTCAAGTCTCTGTAAACTGATCTAACATTTCTATAAGTTTCCTCTTATTCTAGCCCAAAAGACACATTTGTTCTACTTGTGCCTACCCTAAAGACTAATTGCAGTACAGATAAAGATATAAATACCTCTCACATCTGACCCACAGCCAGTAGTAATCCAACTTAACACTATAAGTTAGGAAACCACTGCAAGTCTTGGCGATCTTACCTTCCACACCACAACTTCACATTACACCACATGCATTGATGCCAGAGCAGCCGCCATTACAGTATACTCCCCATTAGGGGCTATAGATACTCAAGCCTTTGGTACTTGATCTTGTACCATAATAAAATTTGCTTTTGCAGTGACCTCTCTCATACCCTGGATCCAGAAGCCCATGCAGCTCTGTGCACACCTGCACTTCCGTCACTATTTATTCAACAAATGTTGGTGCTTTGAACACTATTACCACCAGCAAATGCAGAAAGAAAGGTCTCTTTTATAGGGTCCTCTGCCATTACTGCAGGGCACCTGAGAGCTGTATCACAGTACCCATGCTTCCGATTCTGACATCATGGCTCCACCAAAGGCCTTATGCATCAAAAAATATGCATGTGTCGGTAATTTATATTTAATACCAAAATAACCCCCCAACCCCCACTATAATTGTCTCTACTGGAAGAAAAGTAAGACGACTCAAGTAAAAATTTCAATAGAATACTCCAGAAGTTTTTGCCATCATTGCAGATATCTGTAGCCTTGGCCAACGACAATCCCTGTCATCATTATCTATGCTGTCTAGACAGATAGAACTGCATGAGAGATTCTGTAGCTGTGCACTAAATAGAGCCAGTGCCTCCACACCTCACCCAACTGGTGTATCCAGGGGTGCATCTTTATCCACCAAAACATTGCTGTACGGTCTGAAAAAAGTAAGTAACAATTAAATGTATAGGCATGGATACAAGAAAATCAGGACTTTAAAGAATTAAGAAAATTTAACACCATCCCAAAAGCATTAAAATGTGTAGTAACTTTCTTCAAAAAATAGATATATATATGAACTGTCAAATAATTCAAATTAATATTTTTAAATGTAGAAGAAGGAGGAGAAAAGAACACAGAGAATAACTTAAAAATTAATGGTAAAAACCTCCAAAATCTGAAGAAAGATACATTCAGGAAAAAGGAAGTTTAAAAGTTTCTACAAATCTGATCCAAGGTAATTTATAACATAATGTCAATAATCAAAGACAAAAGAAAATCTTGAAGAAAAAAGTTCAAGATAATTCTGGAAGGCTGCTTGTACTTGTTTCCACAGCAGAAGTTTTTGGAGTCCAGAAAGACTGAGGATGACATATTTAAAGTAAAACAAGAAAAAAAAAAGTTAACAAACTGTTTCACCTGATAAACCTGCCCATCAGATTTAATCGACAAATAAGAGATAAAATTGCATTTCCAGATGAACAAATGCTGAGAGAATTGACTACAAATTGACCTATTTTATAAGAAATTCTCAAAGGGTTTTGTAAAGTTTAAATAAATGAATGTTACGTAATAATGTGAAAATGTATGAAAGCTTAAAATTAATTGATGGAAGTAAATATGTATTCAAAATCAGAGCAAGCTACTAAAGATGTATAAATCAATTATATTTATAGTATGAAGAGTAAACACTATAAAAATAGCTACATCGATATTATTTTTTAAGGGGTACACAAAGTAAAATGTTGATACAAAGGCTTATAGTTTGATAAGGAATACACAATGCAGAATATAAACACCAATGTGCCAAAAGCTTATAATGTGACGTGTTGACAAAACATTACATCAACACATGTGGAACTTGAGGTGTATGCTTACTATTACCCATAATAACAACAACATATGTGAACAAAAGAAATATATGTGTGTGACACGTGTGTGTATTCATACAAATATAGAAAGAAGTCAAGCAAGTTATTATAGAAAATTTATATAACAAAGGAAAGGCAGAGAATAAAGGATAAACAGAACAACCATGGAAAGGAACATAGGGTCCATAGCAAATTCTCAACTATTATTATTTATGTCAAATGTTCACGAATTAAACTCTCAAAGCAAAAGACATAGAGAGGCTTAATAAATTTTAGGGAGACATCATTGTGTATTGCTTGGCAGTAAATCATTTCAGCTGCCAGAGCATACAGAGGCTTAGAAAAAAGTAGAAAAATGTAAATGTTCCATGTAAATGAAAAGTAAAAAAATAATAGACGTAGCTATTTAATTCAAATAAAACACACATAAATTTAAAAAGGCTTAAAATAGGTAAAAGTTTATAATATATTAATAGGCTTTTGATAGAATTTTATCCCACAGAATACATCATAATTTGAAAATTCAGTAAGTCAAAGTTGCATTTAAATTTCCAGCCCTTAAAAGCCTGAAGGAGGAGGATCACAAGCTCAACCGACCCAGGCAAAATAGTAAGACCCTGTATCAAAAAATAAATAAATTTAAAAAGCCTTAAATGTCTGTTCAATACACATAACAAACAAAACACGATAGCATACTAATATAATACAATATAGAACTTAATTGGCTGGCTAAAAGGGAGCTATAGGATGTTCCCAGTGTCATAAAACATGGTGCCATTCTAGGAAATAATTGTGTACCTCATAGCACAGGCCATAAAAACTTTAAAATTTAAAGTTTGTACAATTTTGGCTGATTATGTATCTCTCACTACCATAAAGGCAACAAGATTCAAAGTCGATTGTAAGTTATGGTTGGTGTGCAAAATGATGGATTGATCAATTCTGCAAAAGAGCGTAAAACTTATAATTACACAAGTCCCTAACTTCAGGGAACCTAAGAGTTTAGAGCAAATATTATGACATAGGTAGATATACTGATATTAACAGAAGACAACAAATAATGTTTGGGCATTGTGTTAACTTACTTTCATTAAATAATGAAATTAAATTAATTCACAGAAAAGAAATACACATTGGAATTGAACTACATATTAAAATAAATAGACTGGCCAAGTGCACATTCCTCTCTACTGTGCAGATGGCATTCTGCAGAACAGGTCATGTGTTGCGGAGAGAACAGGCTTTATACATTGAATAAAATAGAAATTTTATTTTGAAGTATTGTTTAAAACCACAGGAGAATGAAAGTAGAAAACAACAACAGCAAGAATCTCAATATTTTCAGTAGTATACGAAACATAGGTAACTCATTTTAACAAATGATTGCTCCAAAAAGATATCCAAAAAGAAACAAAATATAGCTTGAGACACAAAAATGAAAGGATAATATTGAAAAGAGAAATAGCAAAGGCAGTGCTAAGAGTGAATTATCTAGCAATAACTGCCTAGAGTGTAAAAAATCAAGTAACATGATTTTACTTGTCAAGGAACTACAAAAATAAGGACAAAGTGAGTCAAACTAAAAAGATGAAAGTAACAAATACCATAGCAAAAATAAATGCAGTGATGACTAGAAGAGAAAAAAGCAAATAGTTAACAAAACTGCAGCTGTTTTTCTATAAAAAGATAAACAAAATCGACAAATTCTTAGAAATATAAGTAAAAGAATGTTCTAATAAATGAAATACAAATAAAAAGATATTATGGCTTATAGAAGAGAAATATAAAAGCTAATAAGAGATGACAACATTCCGGTAGAGGCGTGTACTCCCCAGTGAAGCAAAGTTTACCTCTGAGTTGCAAGAATGGCTCAGTGTATGCAAATCAGTAAATGCAATACACCATACTAGCAGGATGAAGAATAACAGTACTGTGATAATCGATATAGATTGCCAAGATGATTTGGACCAAAATGAAATTTTTTTTATAAAAAGGATTATTAAAAAATTAGATCTAGGGGCTGGAGGAATGGCTCAGCGGTTAAAGCGCTTGAGCAAGCGCTAAGCCAAGCACTAAGTACCCGAGTTTCATTCCCCAACACCACATAAACTGGGCGTGGTGGTGCACGCCTGTAATCCCAGCACTCAGGAGGCTGAGACAGGAGGATTGCCTTGAGTTCAAGGCCAGCTTGGGCTCTGAAGTGAATTCAGGACCAGCCTGGACCACAGAGTGAGATCCTGTCTCAAAAATAAATAACTAAATAAATAGATCTAGCATAATTTACATTAAGAGACTACATTTCCAGTTTCAATAACCAACAGCCATTACCACAGTGAACTATGAAATGCTGAAAGTTTTAGATAGGGTCAGGAGCACAAAAAAATTCACTCTGTCCATTTTTATTGAAGATAGACCTGGAGGTGGAAGAGTAAGAAGATAAGAAACATCAGTATCAAAAAGGAAAGAGTGAAGTTGTTTCTGTTGAATATGACATAATTTCACGTGTAGAAAATTCTAGATGCTGCATCCAAAATCTTTGAGAAATTATAGTGAACTCAGTAAATTTTCATACAACATTTAAACTGGGTATACTAGTACTAAGACTGAATTCTGAGGCAGGAGAATTGTGAGTTTGAAGCCAACATGAGTTATATAATGAATTCAAGGCTGGCCTTGTCTACATAGTGAGATTTTGTCACAAATAATAATAACGATAATGATGATGAGGAGGAGGATGAGGATGATGATGATCTGAGGGTCAGAGTCAGTTGCCTCTAATTCCAACATTCATGGAGGCTGAGGTAGGAAGATGTTGATTTCAAGCCCAATCTGAGCGACTTAGTGAGACCTTTCTCAAAATAAAATATGTTAAATTGGTTGGCGTATAGTTTGCACCAAAGCCCGGGATTAAAAAATTAACTGACATGCCATTGAAAACTTACTTATATGGCCTGAAAATATAAAATTTAAAAGGAAAATCTTTGCTATTGGTCTTGACAAATATGTTTTGGATATGAATTCAAAAGCACAGGCAACAAATATACACATATGATTGTATAAAACTGAAAAATACCTGCTCAGAAAAGGAAGTGATCAATGAAGTGATAATACAAAGTATAATTAAAAAACACTTGTAAAATACAACCTGATAAGGGCTTTATATGCAAAATTTACATACAAATTTCACAACCAAATGGCAAGAAAACCATCATTTAGTGTACAAAAGTGCAAGGGACACATGCAGACATTTTAAAAAATGAGACATACAAGTTTCTAGCACCCATTTGAAAATGGTTCTTGTTATCATTAATTTCCAGGGAAATACAAATCAAAATCATAATAAGATATCACCTTATATGTGTGGAGGTAGCTAATACATAATTTAAAACAAGATAGCGGAACCTTGTGGTGCAAGCCTGTAATTTTAGTATTCTGGGAGGCTGAGGCAAGAGGATTGCAAGTTAAACCGAGCCTGGGAAACTTAGCATCCAGGTGAAAGTCTGTCTCAAAATAAAAAATAAAAATACTGGCATACACACACACATACACATATAAAAAGATAAGATTTAACAAGAATGCTGGGAAAAGGAAATGCATGTGTACTGTTGGTAAAATAGTACGTCAGAATAGTCATTGTGAAAACTATGTAAATACCTCCACAAATTTAAAATAAAACTACTGTATATCAAGCTGTTCTAATACTGGGTTTGTGTTTAATGGAAGTGAAATCGCTATTTTAAAGAGATATCTGCTTTTCCATGTTTATGTCAGCATTATTCATCATAGCCAATCTATTGAATCAACCAGTGTTTCCATTAATGCATGAGTAGATCAAGTTACACGCATATATCACAATAAAAATGTTGCCTATATCAAATTACATACACACTCACACATATGCAGAAGCATTGTATTCAACATTTAGAACAGAAAAATCTTTTCATTGATGACAACATAAATGAACCTGACAACATTATGCTAAGTAAATTATTTCAGCATGAGACAAATATTGTTTTATATGTTGAATTCAAATACTTGAACTCAAATGATCACAGTATAGGATTCTCATTTTCAGGCACTGGGAATAAATTAATTAGGGGTTGGTGGTTAAAATTATGCAAAGTTTATTTAGACAGAAGGAATAAGTTATGGAGTTCTACTGTAGGGCATTGTGATCATAGTAATTTTTATTGTATTTTAAACGTGAAAATTGCTAAGGGAATAAACTTAAATATACAAACATACAAAAATTAAGTATTGGTGGTAGAGGTTATTAATTAACTTGCTTATATCATTCACAGTATGTACATATATCAAAGTAGCATGTGTCCTATAATCATCTGCAACTTAATTTCAAGTAAATTTTAGTAAAGTACATAAGAACTAAACCAAATGATAACAGACATAAATGTACAAGTAAAAACTATAAAATTTTTGAAAGAAAAATGAGAAATCTACTAACCATACTGAGTAACAAAATTAAAAGTGACAAAACAAAATTGATGAGAGGGATTGATCAAAATGAAAAACTTCTTTAAACGTCACTGTCAGGAAAGTGAAAATATAAGGTGATATATATATATCCGGGTGCTTACTTGGAGAATATACTTACTTCTACTTAATAATAAAAATAGTACTCAAATGAAATGGGCAAAATATCCTTATGAATTTTTTGTAAAAGATTTAAAATATTCTACATGTACATGAAAAGAAATTTCAGCAAATATTAGTTTCTTTTATTCATCAAAGGAATACAAATTAGGATCACAATGAGATGCTTTTTCACAGCAACTTAATGTCCTTCTTTTAAAAAAATGAGAAAGAGGGCTGGAGGAATAGCACAGCAGTTACAGTGGGAAAGGCCCCGATTTTGATTCCTCAGCAACATACAAAAGCCGGCATGGTGGTGCGCTACTGTAGTCCCATTACTAGGAAAGCTGAGGCAGGAGAATTGCTGTGAATCCAAGACCAGCCTGGGCTACAGAGTGAGTCAGGACCGGGCTGAGCTACAGAGTGAGACCCTGCTTCAAAACGAAAGGGGTTGGTGGAGAAAATAAAATTAAAGAGGAAAAGCTAAAGGAGTTTTTTGATGGGCTGCCTGTCTTCCAACCTAAAAATACCTTAATATTTAATTCTAAGTCTAATAAAGCTGGAAAATGAATATTTGTGTAATGATTAATATTGATTTTCAACACAATTAGATCAAGGTCCAAATAGAGAAATACCGCCATAGGCATGTGTCTCTGCGGGTCAGGGGCAAATGTGATTTCTGGCCTTTCCTGTCATGGGCTTTTCCTCTGTGCTGTCCTTTTGGTCCTGACCTTCTGCCTTGAAAGTACTTTGTTGTGGACTAAAGCATCTGAATATAAAAACAAATCTGCCTCTCCTCTTTTAAATTGCTAATGGCAAGTGTTTTGAAACAGGAAAGAAAAAGCTGACCACTACAGTCTGCAACTAAATTTGAGATCCATCATTGATCAAAAAAAAAAAGTGTCTCACAATATTCAGAAAATTTGAAAAAGGAAAAAATAATGAATCATTTGTTGAATTGAAAGAAAAGGAATAAAAAGTCTTGTCAAGGATGGAGAAAACTGAACTTATATGTTGCTGCTAGTACCATAACATGATCTGTCTACTTCTGAAAATGAGCATTTGTTTAGTATGGTAATGTATTAAAATTTCTAAACATAATTTTATTTTATAAACTGGGAATTCTACTCCTGGGACTATGCCTGCTATAAATAAAAGCAACCATGCCAGAAAAACTTGTATATAAGTGTACACTGAGGTAACATAAATAACAACCAAATAGCTATATCACCACAGATGTACAAAAATTGACAAATACACAAAAATGTGGTATATCCACTCACGAAAACATTATTCATACATAGAAATCCAGAAAGCGCTGATTCTTGTTACAACATGAATGATACAAGCAAGATTTGTAAGAACTGAGAGAAGCCAGATATCATCACAAACTATACACTTTCTTCTATTTTAGCAAAATATGAGAAGTAGTCATTTATTGAGACATGAAAAATGATTAATGAGAAGATAGAGTTAGACAGGAGTAAGATATGTGAGCGAGCGATGATTGGTTAATAGCATCAGGACTCCTTTTGTCATAAAAATATTAAATGCTAACGATTGTACCAAATTGTAAATGTACTCAAAAGCACTGAAATATGTACTTTAAAATTATTAGGAATGTGCAATTTATGTGACGGGTTTCTATCTGTGTGTGTGTGTGTGTGTGTGTGTGTGTGTGTGTGTGTGTGTGTGTGAATTCAGGACATATGCAAATCCATCTAACTTAGAAAAAGAAAGAAGCAAGAGAATGATAAAAATTAGACTCAGGGTAAAAACCCAGGGAAACAAAACGTGGTGTGAGGGGGTATGATTAAACTTATTATAAAGGCTTAAGTTTAATTTTTAGTTCTAGATGTGTTTGTTACACGATGAGAAGTGGTGCATTAGGTTTAAAACATATTTTGCACTAATGAATTCTGCCCTTAGTACTTTTTCTTACTTTTAGAGATTAGTTCCCATTCCAAAATCAGTATTTCCTTTTAATTTTGAAGAGTGTTTCTTTTGGTTTTGCTGTATGATTTCATAGTCTCATATTTTAGAACAAATTTATAGGGTTGCTTCAGTCTTTTTCTGCCTTGACATGAAATATTCCAGAACACCCCAAGGTTCTGCTGCTCAAAGTTGTGAGAGGACCTTGATGTAGGTGTGAGATTTTAAATGAATGGGACTTATACACATCATAATTTATGAACAAAAAAGGCACTTTTTTGAGACAGTCTCACTCTCTAGTCCATGCTGGATTTGAACTCATTGTGTAGTCTAGGCTGGCCTCGAACTCATAAAGGACCTACTGCCTCAGCCCCCAGATTCTGGGATTTGAGGCATATGCCCTACACACAGTTGATGTGGTGCTCTGGCTAGTCAAGTGCTCTATCTGCAGTGCTATTCCTACAGCCTCCAAAGGGCACCTTAAACCCAGCATGTTCCCAAAAGGGAAAAATGGGACATCTCCATTCTTAGTTGTGTCTTTGATTCTGATAAAAATCTTCATCATTCTTCTTATAGGGAAATGGTTTTGTTGTGGTAGTAGATGAAGACTAGTTCAGGAAAGAGTAAATTAAAAAATATGTGCAGGATTTTAAATCGCTGCAAAAATAAAAATGATATAAAATTCCTCTCTAATAGTTATATCTTTGTCCTGGATTGGAGATGCCAGATGCCTTACTACCTTCTCCTAATAATGGAATGTGCATTGCAAAATAATCTAATTTTATTTCCTGTATTTGTTTCTTCTCAGTGGCACTTGTATCATTCATGCATTAACATCCACACCTTAAGTGCATTCATACTGGGTCGGGACACCTCATCAGGGACCCTTACTTCCCACCTTATCTAAAAAATGTTTTTTGTTTTATCACTCTTATTATTTAAACTAGCTAAAAATATTTTTGTTATAGAATCTCTCATAGTGCCTAATATCAATTCTATTTCCTTGCGCACTTATTCGTGCTTTCTTCCCCCCCCCCATTTTATTGATATGTATATGTGCAAAATTTAAGGATTACAATGTAGTTGAGCCTTTTATGCACATATATATGTTGTCAAGGTGACAAGGGCTTTCCCACTCTCCTTTTGTCCCTCTACCTACCCTCTCCTACCTCCCTCCTCCCCTACCTGACCCCCCTGTTTCACTTTGTTTTTCCTTTTAAGTTCCATAGGAGTTTCTGGGACTCTCATATCACAGAGACCATTCGATGTTTCACCTTCTGCTTCTGACTCACTTCACTAAGCATGATGTTCTCAAGCTTCTTCCATTTGCCTGTAAAAGCCTCCACATTGTTGGACTTTATTGATGCATAGTATTCCATTGTGTATAAATGCCACAATTTGTGTATCCACTGGTTTGTTGATGGGTATTTTGATGACTTCCATATTTTAGCTATTGTTAGTTGTGCTGCTATGAACATGGGTATACAAATATCTCTGTTGTGTGTTGTTTTGACGTGCTTACTTCCTTGCTATGTAAACTACAGGAAATCAAATGTTTCTCCTCCTCACTGCTATACGTTGGTCATTTAGATCCGTGCCACTCACTGCTAAAAAAAAAAAAAAAAGGTGAATGAATGATGAGTGATCCTCGAGTTTCTTAGAAAGGCCGTGGATTCCAAAATAAGGTTTGGCAGTATCTCAGCTCAAGAAAGGAAATCTACCTCATGTCCTGTTGCTGCTTCTATTTGCTTTACTTTTAAAATAAACAAAAGGAGACTTGAGGCTTTGTACTCTTTGTTCATTTGTATAAACATTATTCCATATAGGATCAAATGTCCAAAAGTTAGTAGCTTCAACCAGTACGAATTTATTATCTTACATCTGTGACTGTCAGCCACCTAAGTTGAGTCTCATTGAGCTAACATAAACAACAGCAGAAGCTCTGGTAATTTCTGGAAGTTCTAAGGAGAACCCATTACTTTGCCATTTTTTGAGGGTCCCCATATTCTCAGATTGTGGCAGTTTATTATCTCTTCAAAGCCAACAATTTGCAGTCAAGTCATTCCAACGTCATGTTTCTCTTGCACAGATTTTTACTCCACTTCTACTTTTAAGGATCGTTTTGATTACATTAAGTTCACTGGTATAATCAAGAATAATCACTCAGTTTTAAGTTCAAATGGTCCAGAACCTTAATTTCATTTTAACTTCAATCCTTATGCCATGTAACATTACGTATTTGCAGATTCTGTGGATTAGGACACAAATATGCTGGCAGAACCAGTATTCTCCCTGTTGTCCTGTGTCACCAGTAATACTTTTGTGTTTAATTCTCTCTTCTTCCAGAAACAGACAGGAAATACTTACAAATATACTCATTAAATGTAGGCATTTTAGTTCAATCTCTTTTGACTTATTCAGTATCTACAGAATGACCACTGTGTGTTGGATATAGCAAGTATGATATGTATCTACCTCTCTAGAAGCTTTTACTTATCTTTAAGTGGATGGACTTTCAGGGGCAAACACATCTAATTGTTCAGTTTTCTGCTTCATTGTTTCCTAACAGAGTCTCTCTATGTAGTCAAAGATCCATAAGTGTATATGTAAATGGATTTAGGGAATTCCATAAACAATCAAGCCTCGCAGTGAATTTTTAAACTAAGCATCTAATATTTTCACAAGGGAAGTAATCTTCCTGATGTATCCATTATGCAAAGTCTCAAAGCTCTCCATTTTTAGAATGTCTTTTAAATCCAATCCTTAATCCTGACTAATCATTGACAAATTGCCTGGGTCAACAGCATCACAGACTTACCAGCACATAAAGCAGCCATTTAATTTTCTCTTTTCTTTCAAGGAATAATGGATACCTTACCTTTCTATGTTTATTCTGTGTCTCTCTCTTCGCATTTACCTATTTTACTTTAGGCTATTCCTCCTATAGTATTTCATCTAGTCCAGTTATTTTTTGATTTTTACTGTAAACTCTTACTCTCCTTCATTACGGAAAAACAACTCTCTCTTATGTCCACATTTAATCCTACTTTTAAATCAAACAAAACAGCCACACAACCAACTAGTGATTTTAAGCTTATACACTTATGCTTGCTGTAAGAGCTTAACCATATGATTTTAGTATTTCAGAATAAACTATGTCATGGTGAATAAACAGTATTATCAACCATCAATGTCCCTTCAAGTGTCTAAAAGTTCTTACCTGACTTGTTGGGTAAAAATCCTACTTTCTCTGAATTGCTATTATACCCAGAGATTAGTGTCTCTATTTAGAGTCACGGGTCACAGTACACTAAGTGTAATGATGAAGGACTCAAGGAGGTTCTTCTGGAAGCATACTCTGTCACTCAAAGAAACCACACACATCTGTAGCAAGACTTTGTGTCTTGGTATCAAGCTGAATTAGTCGATATTTTAACTATAGTCAAATGGGGTTTTAGAGAAAGGAGCTCATTTTCTTTGAAATGTATTGCTTAGAAACAAATATAAATTCTTAGCCTCGTTTTTACCTACAAGAGAAGATAAGTGATGTACTTTGCTCATAGCATTAGCTTCTAAACAGTCACCATTCTACAAATCATAATTTTAAGGTAACTGAGAATATTCTGTGAGTAAAGTGACACACTTAAACATTCATCCTCAAAGTTTACCATCCAGAAGAACAGTCAGCGCACAAGTATCCAACTCATCACTTTCACTGACCCCAAACTACCATCTCCTAATTTGTAAGCATAGCAGCCCACTTCCTCCATTTAAAGTGCCTCAGGTTCACACACCAGTATATTTTTCTTAAATAAATATGTATGCTGGGCTCCAAATATAACAAATACACAGCACACACACAACCATGTTTGCATTTTATTTTTATGAAAAGAAACATGAAATTCTTTATTTTTAATTAAATGCATTTTAATTAAATGCTGCTTAATTTCTCTTAGAACTTTTACTCCAGTTTTTTCCTTTTAATTGCATCATGTAGGTGATCTTTGAATGATATTTGAGTTGGCAACTATTCAACCTCTTTCTTTATCCTTTTTTTGCATTCTTAGCCCATGCTGATTTAATTCTTCACTGTACATACACACCACACATGCACACAAGCACGTATATACATGGACAGAATATCCAGGTAAGTCTTACTAATGTGCATTAATACAGAATAATGAAAATGTTTGGTATTTGCTACATGTATATAAATATTTCTTTATTTTCATCACAATTACCCTTCTCTCTCCCTTGTCCCTAAATTCCTTCCTCATATTCTCAAACCTATATTGTAGTTTCCAGATTTTTTTATTTCTCACAAAGAAAATTTGTGATATTTAAGTGTTTAACCCTGGTTAATTTCACTTGAAAATAACATTCTTCAGTTCAATCTGCTTTACTTTAATTGACTTTTTTCTTTACAGCTGAATACTATGTCTATGTAATTATACCACTTTTTGTAGTACTGAGGCTTTTCCACTAAGTTATGTTCCCAGTGCTGTTTACTTTTTATTTTGAGACAGGGTCTAGCTACGTCACTAAGTTTCACATGGTGGGCTACAACTTGAGATCCTCCTGCTTGGGCTTCCCAGAGTGCTAAGATTACTGGCTTGTGTCGCCATGTCCGGCTTTTCATCACATTCTTGTTCTGTTAACCCGTTAATAGACATATAGCTGTTTTCACAGCTTCACTGTTGACAATTGTCGGGGGAAAACTTTGAGTATCCAGCTACCCTTTTAGGTGATATCATCATTGTTTATTGAAGAATAGACCGCGGAGAGATATACCGTCCAGGTGTACTTAAGTAAAATTCAATTTCTGTCTTTAATTTATTGAGAAGCATTCATTCTAGTTTCCCCAGTAGTTGTACTAATTTACATTCACACCAACAGTGCAGAACGATTCCTTTTTCTTCCCTCATGATAACCACTCACTATTTATATGATGATAGCCACCCTGGCTAGGGTGAGACAGATTTTGATTTGAATTTCCCTAATGGCTAAAGATGTTGAATAGTTATTCACGTACTTATTAGCCATTTGTCCTGATTCTTTTGAAAAAAGGTACATTCAATTAAGTTTCCCATTTATATGCTGATTTGTTTTGAAGCTAATATTTTTGAGACCACTTTATTTTCTAGCTATTAAAATGTATTTGGGTTTTGAACTTAATTTTTTTTCAAATCTTTATATATTCTGGATGTCAATCATCTATTAGAAGTGTAGCAAGCAAAAACTTTTCTCCACTCTGTAGGCTTATTTATTCACTTTATGTATTGTTTCCCTTTCTGTATAAAAGCTTTTTAATTTTATGTATACCATGCGTGTTATAATGTAGAGTGGACAGAGTGGCAGAGCCTGCCAGACATATTCAAGACCTGGAGATGATCAATTAAGACAGAATATAAAGATTTTATTAGGGTGATAGTATGCTGAGGGTCTGAAGTGAGACTTCAGGCCACCCAAAGGAGGGAGGATCAGTATTTCAACCTAGGGTGGAGAGCACACCTAAGAGGTTAGAAAATGGGTGTGTTTGAAGGTTTTGTGGAGAGCTCTGACTATATTTTTTAGCTGAGATAGGACTATGAGACATTGGCCTGTTTCCTGGCCAAACTAGAAATGTAAAATGCTGGCTTGTTTCACTGCCAGCCTAGACCTTGAGGCAGCCAAAATCCAGATTGGAAGCTAGAACCCTGGGAGATTTCCAGAGTAGCACTGAAACTTCAACACTAACATTTCCAGCCTTTTTGTCATAAAGTGAAGGGGGAAAATAGAAAAATGGAACAGATAGATGCTGGATAGATAGATAGATAGATAGATAGATAGATAGATAGATAGATAGATATAATAGAGGATGTGTGGGAATATTGAAGAAAGGACCTTGTTTTTTGGTTACTTTTAGATGTATTTGGGCATTATTTCCATTTGTGTTTTGTTTTTCCAGGGAATTTGTTGGTATTTATTTTGATGAGTCAGAATATGTTGTCCGCTTGACACTGGGCAAGTTTCTGGACTGTTTGGATGAAGAGCATCAGGGTGTGAAGAGGAATATTTCTACTGAAATAGCAAAGAGAGTTATTAAAATTGGAGACAGGATTAGTAACATCCAGAGGAGACTTTGCTGGCCCTGTGACCAATCATTTCAGGTTTTATGATGTTTTATTAGATCCATGAGGTATGCTTTGGTAGATTGCATGCTGTAATTTGGACTAGGGCTGTTTGGTTAGCATAAAAGCAACATTTTTAGGAGTAAGTGTATCCCTCCCTGTGGGTAGATCCAGGCCCCCTCAATTTTGTAGGGCCCACCTACTTGGTTCTGAATCTTATGCAGGTTCTGTTAGGTTTCACCGTGGCTGTGTGGCAAATTCTGGAACAAGCTTTGGCAGTGGGTGAGACACGTGGTTAGTGTCCTCCATCCCAGTGCCCACCCTCACTGATGTTTCCTATGTTGCTAGGACAGGAATTAATGAGACCACTCTGTACTCTGTTTTGGCCAATGTAATCACTCTGGGGGTCTCATTGATATTTGGAGATAAGTACCTAAGGTGTAAGTACCAGTTCAACTAGTGGGGACATGTATGTACAATTGTGGCACCAAAGGCAAAACAATTCCTTAGCAGAATAGGTAAGCTGTGAACTGTAATGGGAAGAAATACCGTAAGTCATAGGCTCACGGACAAAGGATATTGTGCCTTCTTTCCCAGACTACCATAGAACCTGCTAGGGTGGTCCCCATTATGTGTTGAATTAATACAGAGAGTAGGATGTTAGAGAGAATTTAGGGGAAGTCCTTAGGGGATTTCTGAGCCATTAGACTAGGAAAAGAGAGTGTGGATGGTACAGAGAAATGTACACATTGGGTGAATTTTTCATTTGTCTTGGGGAGATCCCATAATTGATCCTATTAAACTGTTGGCCTTGATGTCAAGCGATCGTCGGGTTTCACAGAGAAGTATTCTCCATGAAGGCATTGCCGAATATTCATTCGTGGTAAATGCAAAGGGAGCGTGATGTAGGAGAGTATTTTGGGGGTTATAAAGCCAGTACTTGGGATGGTAATTTTAGGGAGCTGAGTGAAATTAGCAAAGTATGTCTGGAAGAGCTTGGTGGCCTTGTCTGCCAGGGGACGCTGGATGGGAATTAATGAAGGTACCGAAGCCTAGAACTCTTTGTACAGCAAATTGCTCCTTTGTATTTATCCAGGCTGTCTTGAGGGTGAGAGTTTCTGTATAGGTGAAACAATGATAGCAGTAAGTTTAACCAAGTGTTAGATCAGAGAGGAATTAAGACATCGAATGTTTTAAATTGTTGCACCAAAATATGGGCCCTCTTTCTGAGTAGGGTTTGTTGAGAATAAGCAGGAGATAGGTGTTATAAGTAGTGCATGAATCATTGTGATTCTGGGGGAGTGTGAATGAAGGCCTGAAGATGTAGCGGTTCTTTCAACTGGGTTGAGAGGGTTATATTTTTTCCTAGAGAAAAGTCAGTAAAATCTGCTTGTAAATAGCAGGCCCACATAAAGAAAGAAGCTCCCACTCAGTCTTCACAGCAGTTTGATAGGCTTCAAGGAGCGATAAGAGAAGGTCGTAGAATTGCTGGGGATCAGTCATCGGAGAAGTTGGTTTGATTGTGTTGGTCAGTTTCTTCAAGTACAGATGTAGGTGGAAAGGCACATGACTCAGGCTCTGAGACTTCCACACATGAGAATGGGTAGATTGAGCCTGTTTCATAGATGAGCTGTATGCAGAAGAAGAACCAAGAAGAAAGTCCTGGGAGTTTTGTAGTTGTGACTGTGATTAAGAGCACTGTATAGGGTCCTTGTGCGCTTGGCTAAAAGGGCCTTGGGTTTTAGTAAGGAGTAGAGCATGAGGAAAAAAAGACTGAGTTGCCAAATATAGATAGCTTAGAAACGCATTTTTAGGCCTAGTAGTGTTTTGTTTTGTTTTGTTTTGTTTTTTGCATTGTAACCTAAATTTTATATTAAGGATATAAATTGACAAAGTCATTTACTTTGGTCTCATTGATGCCTTCTTAGATAAGGTTGCACCTATGATTTAGCTTTTGGGGAAGTTGAGGGATTAACAGACATCCGCTCATCAGGAGAGATGATTAAATTTTATTTTTAGTCTCATTTGAGGGTGTTTTATTCACCTTATCCCAGTATTGTATAGCATCTGCATGATGTGGCTTCATTGGGGCTGTCCCTAAGAAATGTGAGTGTTGAGAATTTTAATCCTTTTATCCTCATATTTGTTCTGGGAAGACCAGTAAAGTCAAATTCTCAACACGAGATTATCCATCTCTAAAGATGCTGAGCTTCAAACTGAATAAAGTTGTTGTTGGGACCTTACGTTCATTGATTTATTAGGAGTTGTGGACTCTATAGAGTCTCACAGTAAATCCATTGAGCAGATTGCAAAGAGAGTGAAAGACCAGTACAATTTTCCATAAGGTCCTGGAATTTTCATCTAACCATCATACGGAGATAAATATTTGAAACCTAGAAGATAGGAGTTTCTCAAGGCAATTTAGTAGATATGATTCGAAAATAATATTATATAATGTAAGGTTATATAATGCACTAAATGTGATAATATACTAGAGCATAATAATATAATACAATATAATGGCAACAAGAGGACCCTTTTTACCTAGGGTGTGGTTGTTCTTTATACCTGTGCATATTTTAACATTTGAATTTTTCCTGGCAAGTCTGTTAGACTATGTTTATATTGACTCAGGACTACTTATGATCATATCAGGCTTGTGGGACAATTATTATTAAGCTCTTATGCACCAGAACAACTTCTTCTAACCTCTGTTCTGTCTTTTTATAGGGCTGACAAAAGTGAACTCCATTTTGGTTTTGATAGTGTTTGTGGTTTTACTTACAGCCTGGTTTCATTTGATAAGAAATATTTTTTTCTAGAAGTATCACAAATAATTACTGATTTTATTGTCCCTTGTTGCTGGAATGCTGTCCATTTTGATAGTCTTATCTGGTTCCACATAGGAGAGGAACATTTGGCAATTTAGAGACAGTGTCTCAGCCTCAATAGCCGTACTGAATCAACAAAGAGGTGTAGAAGAAGTAGCTCTCAGTCTCAGTTTACCAAGAATTTACTGCCAAAATTAGTTTTACCTGTCTTGTGGGTAATGGTTAACATCAGCAAACACTGGATCAGATTTCTTTTTTATGAGTTGTACTTTAATGTACTTTGTAGAATTTGAAAAGTAACAGTTGCAAAGTTAGAAGAAAAATATAAAATAAAAACAACAAAAATAATTTTGTCACTTTTTTGAACTAAAAATTTTTATTTTAATTTTATTAAAGGCAATTAAAGAAATAATAAGATTGTTTATAGATCATTGTAGTTTAAAAGGTACCTGATAGTTCTCCCCCTTTTGTCTCAGAGTTCAATCACATATTCTTGCATATAAATTAAAACAGATAGTGGACTTCATTTAGTCTTAGATAATAATTATCATCAAACCATTAGGAAAAATAAAAGAGCAAAAATGTTTCATGTTTTTTATGACATATAACCCTTTTACTTTTCGTGACCTTGAGTGACAAAATTATCTTAGTATAAACTGAAAGCAGAAAAAGGAACAAATCCCACAGTGGATCATACAAAATGTTTTTGATAAGTCAGTCAAAAAAACTAACTTAAACCACAGAATTTTAAAGAAAATTTGATAATTTCAAAATATTTTCCAAAACACTTTACTTAACTTTTTACAGGCTTTCAGGAAGGCTTGATTTGTCTTTGGCATCCTGAGACAGCAGGCCACGCTAGCATTTTTATTTGTTAAGACCTAGTGTATGCTGCGTATAATCTGAGAGACACTTTTTGCTTGACATTTGATTTTGCAGTCTGACTTATTTTCCATACTAACTTTAGTTTTTAATGGATTTTTGTTTTACTCACATGTTTCCTAGTAGACAATGATATTTCCCCTGAACTAAGTTGTTGGGGCCCCTGGGAACAAACAGAGACATTGTCCATTGTGATTAAAACTGAAACAGAATGGTTCAGGCGACTGCTTTTTCAACCATACAGGGCTCTTTGTCTGGCAGCCCCCAATGTCCAAGGTCAATTGTTAAAACCACAGATTAGCACACAGTCAAATAAATAAGACACATAAGATAACGACATTAAATTATAATGTACTTTTAGATGTATGGGCCAAGTTGAACTGTAATATTACTAGTCAGAATTTTGCCTGTGGGATTACCATAAGGCTTTAGTTTTAGGTGACTCATATCAGAGACCTCTCATAATACTTTGTTACTGTAAAACCATAGAGTTATGCAAATAAGAGTCAGGAGGAAGAGCCATCAGGATATTAAATGACAGAGAAAGAGACAGACAGTTATCTAGTGAATTGGGACTGGAGGGTCACTAAAAGAAGGATCATAGAGGACATGAGTGTCAGAACTTGAAGTTGAGAAAAAATGGATTGACTACAAAAGCATTTAGCAAGGCACATTTGGCAACATCAGAAAGAGAAAAGGAAACATGGCCTTAGACAATGCTCCATGTCCTGGCTGCATTATGGAGAGGGAGGAAAGAGGCTGACTGGGGCTCTAGAAGCTGGCTGGGGTTTTGGGACAGGAAGAACTTAGCCTCAAAGCAAGTACTGGGAAGGGAGAAGGAGGAGGATGGGAGAAGGTAAGTGAATATGGAGTTGGAGAGGTGATGGATGGAGAAAAAATGAGGAATCTGATGGCAAAGTGAGAGAAATCAGACTGATGTCTGAGGGACACATGTTGGAGGGGGTGTGGTCAGCTCGGGTCAAATTTAAATTAAATTAAAGAGTAATGGGATTGGTTGGGATTTGGTTTAGGGTAGGTCTAGAGAAGAATTCAGGTTTACTGTGGAGGAAAATTTGGAATGTAATAAAAGATTGACAGAAGGCAAAAAGAAATTCTGCACAGAAGACAAGTGATATAGACAGTAAAGAATTTGGAAGTTGAAGCCTTCATGTCTGAGCCATCAACTGTCATTGTCTAACTGATACTTTGAAAGTATATTTTTTAAATGGTTGGTGGTTGATTTAGTGTTGCCCATGGCATGGTGAGACCTCAATATTAATGGAGAATAAACAACTGAAGTAACAGACATCCCCATGTCTCTTTGTATCCCCATGAGAATGGACATCTTCTTCAGAATATCTGTGACATGCACACTCTGGCAGGCCTGGCCAATGGATAGTTCTCAGGTGGGGAAGGAGGAAGACCTAGCATGAGGATTTCCAGATAGAAAAATGGACGCAAATGGATAGAAACAAACAGAAATGGCAAGGTCTTCTGAAGAAAGGCTACAGGTGTACCCAGCTTGGTGTGATGGCTGTGGGAGTTGATGATGATTGACAGTGTTGAACAGGAGAACAGCACAATAAGAGCAGCCTCGTAATCAATGGCTTCGGGAGGGTCGCTGGTTTTCAGAGCTACAATGTTCTGATGTAGTGCAGGCAGAATAGCAGAGCCTGCCAAGTTGACTAAAGACCCAGAAATTACTGATCAAGGCAGAGGATAATTTTATTACGGCAACAACTTGTTAGGGGAATGAAGTGAGACCTTACCCAGAGGGGGGGGTGGGGGTGGGGGGGCATTAGTATTTAAAGATGGAGTAGAGTGTGCAGCAAATTATTTTAATACTTTTTATATATTTAAACATGATTTATCACCTAACATATAGTGTATTTCGGGAGAAAGTAACGTTTGATCCTGAGAAAATGGACATTCTGGTTTTGGTGGTGAAATATTCTGTAGATGTCTGTTAAGTATACTCATTCAATAGCGGGGTTAAACTCCGCTGCTTCTCCATTAATTTTTTTGTGTGGTTGACTTACTTATCAGGCTTTTATACTTTTTTGAGGCTTTTATGTTGAAGTGCCTCAATATGATTGTATTTGTGTCCTTATGTCTTTTATTATCCAATATTTTACATATTAAGTTTTGTGCACCAGCATTAAATTCATACATATTTACAATTGTTATCCCTTCCTGTTGAATTATTCCCTTTACTAGTACTGGTAGACTTTGCCTTTTGCAATCAGTTTTGACTTGAAGTCAGCTGTGTTTGAAAATAGGCCTTTCCTTCTTGCTTTCTGTCTCTGGTTACACTCAGTAATGTTTTCCATTCTTTCTCTTTCATTCTGCATGCTTATTTTTGGTAAAAGGTTGTGCTCTTTTTTTTTTACAATAACTAAGGAAGACAAAGGATCAGTAGTGATGACAATACATGGAGATACAGAAAATTAAGATATTTGAAGAATAATAAAAGTAAGAAAAGAGTTGAGAAAGACTGCAAGAAACCATAGATAACTGTAAATAAATGTAAGAAAAGAGATAGTTCTTTGGCAATATCATTTGTTTATATCTGGAACATAGAATAGGAATTTTGAGAGCTTATCTATAGAAACAGAAACAAGAAAGGAAAAGGAATACAATGGGAGATTACGGAAAATTGTGAGATGGTTAGAATGAATTATTAAAAGAGAAAGCTTGTGTTGAATTCTTCATGCACTACTTATGTGAGGTACTTATATATGTGAAATGGAGAATAATAAATAATGTTTTGAACTGGGAGAATATCTCAACAGTTAAAGCATTTGCCTAGCAACTGTTAAGTACCTGAGTTTAATTCCCCCGAACCCATAAGCCGGGTGTGGTGGCGAACACCTGTAATCCTAGCACTAGGAAGGTTGAGGTAAGATGATTGCTGTGAGTTCAAAGCAAGCTTGGGCCATATAATGAGTTTACTACAAGTCTAGTTACAGAGCGAGACCCTGTATCAAAAAAAAAGAATTAATGTTTTAATTTAAAAATCATAGTTCATTTTTATATTAGGTTATCCCACACCAACTCAATCACTGCTCTGATTGATTTTTCTTTCTTAGTATTCTAATCTGAGTCATCTCTCTCCTGTGAGTATCTCTGTCTCTGTGCTGCATCTGTGATTGGGATAAAAGCTACAAGTGGACATTGGCTGTTAAATACTCAGCTGTTCATGTATAAGCAGCCTACAGATGGCAGCTGCCTCTGTGTGAATTGTCCACACTTGGGCATAGATAGCCACCACGTGGCTGCAATTTGCAGCTAGCTACAAGGATGCAAGTAGCCATTGTCTGTTCACA
Source organism: Ctenodactylus gundi (assembly GCA_004027205.1). NCBI lineage: Eukaryota > Metazoa > Chordata > Mammalia > Rodentia > Ctenodactylidae > Ctenodactylus > Ctenodactylus gundi. The sequence goes on from PVKB01000134.1 coordinate 40,939, forward strand.
GGCTGCCACTGCCTGGGCGTGCGTTGTGGTTACTTGGGCAGACATCACAGACACGCAGGCGATTGCCACTGTCTGGGTGAAGACGATGTCTGCTAAGTTATTGCCATTTTATTGGAATTCTTTCCTCTTCCCTCTCTATCTTCCCTAAGAAGCCATACTATACTGGTATGGAGTGATTTAGTCTATTTTTCTTGTTGCTAGAACACAATACCTGACACTCACAACTTAAGGAAGGAAAGGTTTGCTTCAGCTCACAGTTTCAGATGATCTCAATACAGTCTACCGTGGGGGAAGTGTACGGCAGAGAGCCTAGCTAGAGAAAAGCTGCTCATTGCATTGAAACACAAGAAGCAGAGAGAGTGAAGGGTGGAACTAGTGAGGGAGTTATATCCTCCCAGATCATATCTCAGTAATCTCACCTTCCAGGTTAGGACACAGTGATCCACCCCTTCCAGCCTGCCCGCACCCCTTAGAAGCAAAGCAAATCAATGAAATAACCTTAATGATTGAATCAACTTCCAAATACATGAGGCTTTTGGGCAACATTCCAGATTCAAACCATAACATGGAGATGAGCTGTAAGCAGCGCATGACTGAAAGAAGAACTATCCCTTATTCTCTAAATGCATGGATAACATCTGGATACTGAATATCATGTGGTGTTCTTCAAATCATCTCAAGTCCTCGTTTTGCTTTTCACACCAATTTCAAATACTTGTAGATCATGACAATTGTCTTTGGAAAATGTCTCGAGTGCTGCTAAGTCAAATACAGCATAATAGACTGCTCCGTTTTCTCATATGTTCTAAAAATTCTTAAATTATTTTTATTTTTAGTGTATTTAAATTTAATGATAGAGACATTCATTTGTTAGGCGAATTCTTAGAATTTTTAAAGCTATCATGAATGATTTTTTCTGATTTTATTATTAGGGGATTCATTATTGCTGAATTAAATACCCATGAATATATTTGTGTTAAATTTATACTGTACCATGTTGCTGAATGTGTTTACCAAATCCAAAAAGCTTCTGGGGGAATTTTAAGGAATTCTACATAAAATATAGTGTGTACCCCCTTGACAAGACACCAAGAGCAAAAGAAATTATCCCCATTATTAACAAATGAGATCTTGTCAAATTAAAAAGCTTCTGCACAGCAAAGGAAACTATTAACAATGTAAAAAGAGAACTAACAGACTGGGAAAAATATTCACCACCAATAACTCAGATAGGAAGCTCATAACTAGAATATACAGGGAGTTGAAGAAAAGTAAGCCTACCAAAATAAAGGATCTTATTGAAAAGTGGGCAAATGAAATGAAGAGGCACTCAAGAAGAAGTCCAAGTGGCCAATACATACATGAAAAGATGTTCCACATCTCTAGCCATAAGAGAAATGCAAATCAAAACAACGCTAAGATACCATCTCACTCGAGAGAGAATGGCCCATATCACCAAGTCAAATAGTAATCAGTGCTGGCAAGGCTGTGGGGAAAAAGGAATGCTCCTACACTGCTAGTGGGAATGTAAATTCGTACAATCATTTTGGAAAGCAGTATGGAGATCTCTCAAAAGACTAGAAATAAAATATTCCCTTCGATCCAGTGACACCCTTCCTGGTATATATCCAAAAGAGGCCAAAACAACACATGACAGAGATATATGTATACCCATGTTCATAGCAGCACAACTAACAATAGCTAAAATATGGAAGTCACCAAAATACCCATCAACAGACCAATGGACTCACAAACTGTGGTATTTAGACACAATGGAATACTATGCATCTATAAAGTCCAACAGCGTGGAGGCTTTTGCAGGCAAATGGAAGAAGCTTGAGAACATCATGCTTAGTGAAGTGAGTCAGAAGCAGAAGGTGAAACATCGAATGATCTCTCTGATATGAGAAACCCAGATCACAACTATCTCATGGAACTTAAAACGAAAAACAGAGTGAACCAGGGGGGTAGGGTGGGGAGGGAGGGAGGGGTGGTTAGGGGGAGGAAGAAGAGGAGAGCGGGAAAGTCCTTGTCACCTTGACAAGACATGTATGTGCACAAAATCCTCAACTTCATTGTAAGCCTTAAATTTTGCACTAATACATATCAATAAAATGGGGAAATATAAATGTATATATATATATATATATATATATATATATATATATAGTACAAATATGGTTGATTTTCATCATTTCTTATTTATGTTCTCTTTATTTCATTCTCTTGCATCATTGTTTCAAAATTTTAAGAACTATAATGAACTGGAATGGTGGAGTGGTCACCTTTGTCTTTTCTCTGATTTTGCATAAAATGCTTTTGTTTTTTGCCACTTCAAGAATGATTTTTTATTGTTTTATCATGTATGTCTTTTGGCTTCAGTGAAGACTATTTTATATTTAATTTCTTCAGGGTTTCTTCATGAAGGAGTGTTATGATTTTTCTGAGCTATTGAGATAATTATATAATTTTTATCTACAATTTTGTTCACGTGCCATGTTACAGTCATTCCTGTCAAAATGTTAAAACATCCTTGCATCCTTGAAGTAAAACCAACTTGGTAATGATGTTTGGTGTTTTTAATGAAATATTGATTTTTATTTCTGCAAAAAAGTATTGAAAGTTATTACATCGAAGTTTATCAAAGATATTTGTCTCTAATTTGTTTTGTCATTGAATTCTTATCCATTTTCAGTATCAGGATAGTGTTATATGTGGGTAATAATTTTTTTTTTATTACATGGAAATCTGGAAAATCATTGTTGTTATTTTTTTAATTGTATTATAAACTTGAATAGTACATCTACCAGATTCTGGCCTGTCCATAGTTGGCAGATTTATTATTACTGGTTTGATTTCTCTGTTGTTGAATTGCTTAGGTATTATATACATTTTGGGTTCAGTTATGTTACACGATATGTGAACAGAAATTTTTCCGTTTCTCTTAGATTCTCCAAATTAGCAGAATATGTTTTCAAAATATTTTCTAAAACATTTACTGATTAAAGGTATGCCTCACGTGGCTTCAACTTTTTCTTCTCTGACTTTAATAATATGGGTCTCTCTCACTTGCTTTCAGCTCAGAGATTACCAATATTTTTCATGTTTTCAAGCAACTGATTTGTTGATTTATTGATTATTTGTATTCTTTTTCAGTATCTATTTGATCAACTTTCACTTTGATATATTTTTTCTGAGAGATTTGGGCATTGCTGGCTGTGGCTAATTAAGAGGTATTCATTATTCTAGTTTTCTTTTTTTTTTCTTTTTTTTAGTACCTTGGGATAATTATCGGAAATCACTGTTGTTTAATGTAGACACCCATAGCTATAATTATACCTTCAAGAACTGCTTTTGTTGTATTTCATTCAGGTGTATTATGTTTGATTATCATTTGAATCTAGGGAATTTTATAACTTTTCTCTCTTGATTTCTTCAATAAGCCACTCACCATTCAAAAGAATAATATTCTATCTCCATATACTTGTTTGGTTTCTTTGTTAAGCTTTACCTTGAATTCCTAAATTTATCTTCATATTTATTTGATAAAATACAAAAGGCTGTTTATTCTTCTTAATTACTAGGACTTGCTTCCCAGACAGAAATATGTGCTAGGGCCTGGCTGGAAGGGGCAGATGCGTGGGCGTGACCTGGCAAGGTTGTGTCACCTTATTGATACTGGGGGTTTCCCAAGGCAGAACTTTCAGGTGTTTGTAATTGACCTATGTGCCAGGAAGCGAGGGAGAGGCGCTCCACCCTGGGCACGAGGGACCCCACTGGCAGCGTGAATAAAGTAAATGGAAGAAGAAACATCCTAACGGCTTCTCCCTGGGAAACCTCTAACCTTGTCATAATCTCTAGGCTTGCTTGGATCCTGCTACACTTGGCTTTCTGTTTGCAGAGGTGAGCAGTTCTCCAACCTCTGCCGTGTGCTTCTGCCATTGCAAGTTACCCATGACCAGACTGTGGGAAGAAACCTCCTGAAGCTGTGAGCTAAATGAATCTTTCCTCCCTTAAATTGTGAATATTAGGTATTTTGTCCCAGCAATGCCAGAGTAAATAAGACAATATGGTTTATACTTCACAAAATTCCTGCTCTGCTGAAGAGAGTATGTATTCTCTTTTTGGGTGGGATTTTCTGTACGTGTTTGTTTAATTTCTTTGACGTATAGTGTGGTGCTGCTGCAGTTTCTGTGTTATTTTGTAAATCTGAATGAATTATCTCTGAGAGAATGTGATATTACAGTTATCCACTATGATTGTATTGGGGTCTATTTCTTTATCTATTTCAAGTAGTATTTCTTTCACAGCATTATGTATGATAATATCAGAGATAGAGATATAAATAAACACATAACATTATGAATAGATGGGTGAATCCAGAGAAGGCCCCACTCACTGCTTGCTCCCAGCTCAGAACTAAGCAGAATTGTGGCTCCACACCACACACCGTCATAGCCATTCAAAGAACCTCTTAGCTAAGCCTCTAAAGTGAAATCCCTCAACACCAGAAACATGGGAAGAAGACAGAACAACAGGGCACCCACGCGTTTAGGAAAATAAATAGTTAAATTATCCTTAGTGTACATGACAAGATCTTATACATAGTAGCTCAAAAAATATGCCAGAAGACACTCATAACAGCTGAGCAAATTTAGCATGTAGTATTGCCAAATTACAGAATCATTATTCAAAAATCAATAGTGCTTTTGTAAATCAACAATTATTCAACTAAGAAAGTAAACAGAAAAAAATCTCATTCACATTAGTTTCAGAAAAAAAGATTACTTACATAGGAATTAATGTAACCCACGAAATGAAATAATTCTATAACTAAAAATATGGTATTTTGAAAAAACAATGAAGAGGACATTAGGAAATGAAAGGACAACTACTGCTCTTGGATAAGTAGAATCAATGTTGACAAAATGGCCATATTGTGAAACAATGTTTTATAGATTTGTAATTCCAGTCAAACATATCAATACCAATCTGTGTAGAACTAGAAATAACAATCCTAGAATGTATATGAAAAAAGAATATTCTACGCAATCTTGAACAACAGGAGCAAAACAGGAGGCATTAAAGTCCCAGGTTTCAAGTTATACCACAAAGCTGCAACAAAAAAAGCAGCATGGTGCTAGGACAAGAATAGAGATGTTGGCCAAGGAATGGAGTTAAGGTCATAAAAACAACTTCATTCACTTTCAGCCATTAGATTTTTGACAAAAGAGTCAGAAAAATGTGCTGAAGAACATATAAAAACAAAAAGATAGAATGTCCTGAAAGATAAAAATAAATAAAATTCTTGAAGGCATAGTCATGGATTAAAAATACATCAATTGTACAAGAAATAATATGAAGAATTCTCAAGTGGGACCTAATTAAACTAAAATGCTTTGACTATAAGATTAAAACTACCAATAAGGAAGAGAACAACTTATTAAATAATGGGGGAAAATCGTTCCAGATAATTCTTGATCAGGACAAATATCTAGAATATTTAAAGACATCAAAGTAATTCGACATCTCAATATAAAAGACCCCATTTAAAAAGAGAGCAATGGTAATGAACACACATACATAGGAACTTAAGTACACAAATATTCTTTGGCTATTATGAAAAGTGCATATCAAAACAATACCAAGATTTTGCCTTGCTGTAGTAAAACTTGCTATTTTCAAAAATCAGATAAAGTACAAATATTAAGGTTGTGGCAAAATATAAAACTTTCTACATTGTTGTGAACACCATAAACTAGTAAAACCACTGTGGAAGTCAGTACAGAGATTCCTAAAAAACTAAATATTGAACTTTCATTTGGCCCAGCAGTATTTCATTGGAGTACTTTTCTAAAAGATTTTATACTACAGTCACATATGTGTACTCATATTTATAGAAGCACGATTCACATACCTAAGCTTGGGAAACAGCCTAGTTACTCAATGGATAAATAATATTCACACAGTAGAATACTACTCAAGCATAAAGAACAGCTGAGTCATTTGTAGAAAAATGAATGACCCTGAAGACTGTAATGCTAGTTAAAATGAACAAGATGTAGAAGGTTAAATATCACATGGCTTCCTTTATATAAGAAATCCACAGTACAAATACTTCAAGAGCAAAATAAATGAGATTTTATAGAAAACAAGAAATTAGACTTTGTGGAAATTGAAAGAGGATTAGAAAAAAAGGGAGAGCATAGAGCCAGAAAGGAAAGGGAACATACATACATACACACACACACACACACACACACACACACAGATATATATTTTCTTTTGATCTGCAACACATTACCCAACATCCACAATGTAAGGGAGGAAAGATTTATTTTAGTCCATAGTTTCAGAACTTCTCAAATCCTCATGAGTGAGGCTTCTTTAGCCAGCATGCTCAAGTCTTTCCAAAGTCTTCCAACAAACCTTTTCCAGAGGCTTCTAAACCGCCTCTTTGGGTAAAGTCACAACAGCTTCATTTCTGTGGTTTCAATTTAAGTCTACGTACTTACTTGTTGATGAGGTACATTACCTGATAATCACAATTTGAGGTAGAAAAGAATTATTTTAACTCATAGGTTTTGAAAGTCTCAGTCCACTCATGGACAGATGGCAACGGCAGGAGAGGCCTCTCAGAGGAGAGCTGCGCAAAGCATCACAAGAGAAAGAATAAGAGCCTTCCAGAAGAAACTGGGGTAGGAATTTATGTTCTTCTGGGCCACACGCGTACCTGCGATATAGTCTGATACACACCTGTCCTCTACCACACATCAATAATCTGCCCCTCCTTGACCAAGCCCCACCTCTTAACAGCAGAAGAAATCCATAATTTATAATGTATATCCCAAAATGAATTCAATTATATTGTGCCACAACCACATACCAATAGAAAAAGAAAACTTCAATTTTCCTGCTTTTATTCAATGGTAAACTGAACAGCGCAGCTGAAATGTCTTGCCCATGATAGGATTTCTCAACCCCAATTATGGTGATTATTCATTTAACTTTCCCACATTCTGTGTAGTATGTCATATACAAAGAAATTAGTGAAATAAAGGCAACGTTCTTGCTGGTCATCAAGTTTTATACCCTGCAGAGCATCATTTTGGTTTTTTGTTTGTTTGTTTGTTTGTTTGTTTGCACTACTAAAGATTGAACCCAGAGCCTTCACACTACATCCTCCACTTTTTATATTTACACTTTAAATTTAAGCCAGGGTTTCACTGAATGGCTATATTGTCCAAAGCGGCCAGGAACACACGAATCTCCTTCGTCAACTTCCTAGAGTGCTAGAATCTCAGGCTGGCACCTCCACCTCCAGTCAGTATTGAATTTTTGTTTGTATTAACCTTGTTGTCCTTAAAGAGTGGGAACTGTACTCAAATGACCAAATATTTATTAATAATTCTTAAGCCCGCTTTTCTTTAGTTTACTAAATATGTTTTAGACAATATAAAAGGTGGATAAATAGAAAGCTCTGATACTAGTCTCTAGTACTTTCTCAATAAGAAACTAGCAAAACTGCATTAGCAAGTGAGTGGAATTGAATATTTTGTCAGGCATGTTTCCTGAACTTTTCCTGTTCTATCTGCAAAGTTCTTGTTTATGATTCTCATAACTTATGACAAGTTTTTCTTTGTCGTATCTTTTTAACCCTGGAAAGCTGGGCTGTGGGGGGCAGGCCTGTAATCTCAGCACAGATGAGACTGAGGCAGGAGAATCACCAGTTCAAGCCTAGCATGGGCAAATTAGCAAGTTCTTATCTTCAAATGAAAACTAAGAATGAATGTGAAATGTAGCTCGGTGTGAAAAGTCCTGGGCCCCATCCCCAGTGCCACAGCAAAAAATCAGGTAAAGTGTGGGAAGGCTTTACAATCTTTAATATATATGCTGTGTATCTGAATTATCCTTATGCATATTAGCTTCCTGCTGCTCATACAAATACAACTTAGGTATCTCAGCTTGGAATTGATAAATGGCTGGGTGGATAAGGAGTAAGAAGGAATCATTACTTCATTATTTGGTGGAAACAATATATTATTTTTGACATGGGAATTAAAATTTTAATGGTGCCATATGTAGTTTCTTTTCTATAATCCCCAACAGTAGCTTATTTTCTCATATAATGTTTTTTTAATTACTGTTTTGGAGCTCATGCTACACAATACTTTCCTTCTCTTCCTCTGTCAGATACACGTTACAACCACTTACTTTTCAAAAATATAGCATGAGTGCTTTTTCTTTTTCTTCTTTTAAAATTCCTTATACCAACATCAGTTCTCACAGAGAAGAACAAAGACTCTACAGGTAAAATTCCTGGCTTTCCATTCTGAATTCATCAACTATTAGCTCTATGAGGTTGGACAAGTTACAAAACTTTTTCTGATTCTCTACGTTTACATCTATAAGTCACGGATAACGATACTACCCACCAAGCTCATGAAAATAGAAGAGAATTAATTGAGCTAATAGACCAAAAGAAACCTAGGAGAATGTATCATATGTGTTAAGGAGCTTTCCAGATTGAGATAACATGATTGGAACTACATATGATGACTTTTCAAAACATGATGGCTTCACAACATATTTTTAAACTCCCTGATTTATGTATTTATTTATTTACTCATTCAATAATTGAATCAGGGTCTCACTCTGTATCCCAGGCTGGTCCTCAATTCACGATGGTGCCCCGGCTGGCCTTGGACTCACGGCAACCCTCCTACCTCAGCCTCTTGAGTGCTGGGGTTACAGGCATGTGCCACCACACCTGGTTTAGGTGGTGCTGGAGAATCAAACTCAGGTACTTAGCATTTGGCATAGCACTTGCTAGGCAAGCGCTTTAACTGCTGAGCTATTCTCCTAGCCCCTAATCTCCCTGATTGATTAATGTATTTCCAGTCCACATCATCTCCATTCATCGCTGCCCACACTTTATACATTGTTATCACTTAAGAATCTTCATCCATGTAAAATATTTATATGCAATTATCTAACTCTGTGATCATAACTATTCAATCTATTCTTGCCCAATTAATGCCTCCTATTCTGTTCATTTATTTGACAACACAGCAACTCACAGATAACAGTCTACCAAAATCTATAATACTATACCTTCTGCAACTGTAAAATGCAAAATACTAGCCTGTGGCTAGCTAGTTACATTAGATTTCCGTATTTTATTTGTGTTACCCGTGTCAGTATGAAAAGTTGCCATCCATAGAATGTGAGCAGACTCTGTTATATATCTGTTTTCCTTTCTGTTTCTCATTATTATTTTGTCACTTTAGGATTAATTTTAAAGTCCTAGTCAAAGTTAGAAGACTAGAGCAAAGTGGTACTATCTTTCTATCAGATATTCCTTCTTTGGATTATTTATGACCAAAAAGACATTTCTAGTATACTAAGCCACTTTGGTATCTAACTAATAAAAACTTTTAGTCCCTCTCTTTTAGCCCATTTTCTTCTTTACATATCTGCATCCTTGGTCTACATTAATGCAATGATTCATTATCACAGTGAAGTAATTATTTGATTCTTTCCTTCTAAATATTTGCCACATGTGGGTATTGCAGTGTTCTTCCCTAGACTCATTTCTCACAGCTGTTTTCATCGCTGAGCTTCTGTAATGCCCAATTCTAAAGCTTCACTCCACCCATCTCTATGAATGATCTTTGCCAAGTTTAAGCCATTTTCTAGAAAAAGTAAATCTATATCTGTTTGTTGAAAGAATACAAAAGTTCAGTCACTTTGCCTCAATTTGGGACAATTTTCAATGCTGATTCTGCAACCAGTGGACACCTTCCTATTTGTATTAAACAAAAAACACATTTTCCATATTTTTTTGTAGCTGGATTTGATTGCATGAGTTAGGCCAGACACATAAAATTAAACGGATAGTTTAGCGAGAACTTTCTGGGAAGGTTACTTAAAGGAAGCTAACTCAACCAGGAGGGCCATATTTTGTTCTTTGTCCCTCTGATCACAGTAAAATGAATCTGCTCTTGATCTGGAACAATGACATGAATGTCATAATGGAAGTCATGGACTATAAAATGGAGCAAAGGCTAAGAAATAGCCTGTGTCTGATAAACGGATGCACCATACAATATCTTGACAGCTGACTGCCAGACTTATTTTTGTTTCTGTTCTGTCTTGTGTATTCACCACACATATATACTTAATTCTCTCCCTTTAAAAATTCTTCAAAAGGAACTTATAGAGCTTAAAGACAAAGAATAAGAGAAAAGACAAAATTAATTTTGTAAATAGCACTTGCGTCTGTCCCATCTCTTCACTTTAAGCTTTCACAATTTATTTTTTGACAGAATTGTCTTTATGAACATTGTATTCACTTCATCATTTCCAATTTCCTCCATTCACTCCTGAAATTACTTTTAACAAATAGTTGCTTGCATCCTCGTAAGATATGTCATGTTTGGTCAAATCTGTGAACTTTGTTTTTCCATAACAAATAGTTTACTCTGATCATTATTTTTAAATCATTTCTGTACCCTTAAGCCATTCAACTGTAAAATTGTATGTTTAAATATTTAAAAACGTATACTTATGCCACTTAGTGAATTGTTTGTATAAACCTGATATCTCAGTTCAATATTATTTGTGCTAAGAATTTTGAATGAATAGGCTGCTATTTTCTAAAAAGAAAAAGTTGCTTTTGAGGTACCAGATTTCCTTGGGAGAGTTGTCTCTTCATGTTATACTCACGCAATAACATCACTAGTCTTTTCCCGCTCCCAGAATCCAAGGATCTGAATATTGCCTTGTTTTGTTCACAAAAAACACTAGTCTATTAAATCAGACAGCGATTTAGCTAACCTGACAAAAGAAAGAAAATGTCGCGTTCAGCTTCTTTGTATACAGGCGTTCAAAATATCTTCTTCTTTTAATCCCTCCTTTTAAATCTACTTTTTATTGTGCTCGGTGCCTGTAATTTCTGAGACCTTCAGTAATGCGGACTTAAAGAGGATGTAGAAACTGAGTTTATTCTTTCCTGAATGAACACTTGTGGAAAGTAGTGCTAGCTCCACTTTATTACACCTCAGATTTCAGTTCAGTTTTAAATATAAAAAGTAACTTAAAACAAAATTCATTAAAAAAGTAAAGAAAAATATTCTTCCTATCAAGTTCCAGTGGTCAATATTTTCAGTTCCTCTTATTGTGAAATTATTTTGCACGCTATCCAGAGTCTTGTTTTTGGAAATATAGGCTGGCGCAACACATACAAGGTGAAATTACATATAACTTTTGTACATGTATTTAAATGAAGCTGTATTTTTTTAATGACTATTGGATTCCTCCAAGCTCTGAAACTAATCCTCGTTGACAAATGCTTAGGCAGCATGATTTGAGAGGCTTTGGAGAGCAATCATCGGAAAGAATCTAAATACTCTCTTACTGGTCATTCAAATGATAAAAAGACAAGCTGGTACCAGTGGCAGATGCCTGTAATCACACCCCGGGGGAGGCTGAGACAAGAAGATTTGTTTGTTCAAGCTCAGCCTGGGAAATTTAGTAATTTAGTGAGACTTTCTCTCAAAATTATAAAAATATAAAAAAGGGCCTAAATATGTATTTTAGGACTTGGGCTGGATCCCCAGTACCACAGAGAGAGAGAGAGAGAGAGAGAGAGAGAGAGAGAGAAAGAGAGCAGCAGCATTGGATGAAAAGCTATATTATAAAATATTTGTAAAATATGCATTACCACTAAATTATTTTCCTTTACCTTGTAAAGAAATAGTGTGACTTGGTCCCCAAAAGGGTGCGATTTACATAAGATGAATTTTATTGGTTGAATGCTGGCATAGTAATGAGAAATTTTTAATTGTTTATTCATATTAAGAAAATGGAGTATTTTAGATAATGACCTCAGGAACCAAAGATCATGATATTGAATTTTGACACAATTTTGGATGTTTTAAATCACTCTCACAAAACCTACTGAAAGACCCAAGCCATGGGACTCCATGACAGGCCTTAAACTCCTCTTTCAAAGTGGCAGGCCTAGGTCTCAGGTTCCTGGAAAGGTCTGGGCTTTAGTTTCCCCAAAGCTAGGCAGCTGGGAAGCTCATAACTAGAATATACAGGGAGCTGAAGAAAAGTTAGCCTACCAGAACAAAGGATCCTATTGAAAAGTGGGCAAATGAAATGAAGAGGCAGTTCACTCACCAAGAAGTACAACTGGCCAATAGATACATGAAAAAGATGTTCAACATTTCTAGCCATAGAGAAATGCAAACCAAAATAACACTAATAGAGGTACATGTATACCCATGTTCATAGCAGCACAACTAACAATAGCTAAAAATGGAAGTCACCAAAATACCCATCAACAGACCAGTGGATACACAAACTGTGGTACTTATACACAATGGAATACTATGCATGTATAAAGTCCAACAGCGTGGAGGATTTTAAGGGCAAATGGAAGAAACTTGAGAACATCATGCTTAGTGAAGTGAGTCAGACACAGAAGGTGAAACATCGAATGGTCTCTCTGATCACAACTATGTGATGGAACTTAAAAAACAAAGTGAACCAGGAGGGTAGGGCGGTGAGAGGGATGGAGGAGTGGGTAGGGGAAGGGACAAAAGGAAAGTGGGAAAGCCCTTGTCACCTTGACAAGATACGTACGTGCACAAAATGCTCAACTTCATTGTTAACCTTAAGTTTTGTGCTTATACATATCAATAAAATGGGAGAAAAACAATTATGAATTGGGAAAAGGTGTGTATCTCAAAGCTAAACCCAGGTCCCTGGGTTCTGGAAAACATCACTAGGTATACAGTTTCTTGAAAAACAAAGAGCCAGTCAACTTTAACTGATAAGGACTTTCCACCAGACTGTTCCCTTGTGATAATCATTCAGTTTTGTGATAAATAACTTGAATGGTTTCTGTTACAGTCCTGTAGTTTTTGCCTATAAAAATCGAGTGTGGATTGTGCTCAGGATTCTCTCTTTGTCTCCACTGCGCTGGACTGGGAGAGCCCAGACTCGAGCTTGCAATAAAGACTCTCATGTGCTTGCATTGGTATCGGCTCCTGGGGTCTTCGTTGGGGTCTCTCAATCTGGGCACAACACTACCAATGAACATTGGGATCTTTCTGTTCTAGATTATCCTCTTTTCAGAGCGTTTACACCTAAGAGTAGTTTTCTTTTCTTGAACTTCTTATATTTGAAGCTTCTGATTATCTTTCTGGCTCTTATTATCTCTTTCATTTACCATATGAATAAAAAGAAACATATCAATTCTTCCCCCCAAAAAACCCCACATTTTCCAAATCTAAAATTGCAAAATCATTTATCACTTGAGACCTTCTCTAAAGAACATTGATTAGTATAATGTATGACAACAAAACAAAAATTATACATTTTGCAGTGACTTTTTTGTATAATTTATTGCTGAAGTCCAAAAGTGTCCCTGTAAATGATTGCTCTTTGAAGACCATCCTGAGAGAGTTTAAGAAAATTAAATTCTTGCAAGGAAAATTCTGTTGCCTAAGTTTGATCCAGTGAGGGCATACCATATTCTTTTCTTTTAATGTGTTTTTAAAAATCACTTCCCTAAACCAAGAATTTGATTACCATTAATTTGTGTATTTGATAGGAAGCAGATATAATCCTTATCTCATAAATATTTGGGGGTAAAATTAATGAGAAGTGAAGAAAAAGAACCATAAAAAGGAAAAGACAATGAAGGCAAGCTTTAGAAACAGAATGTTTCTTATAGAGCCAAACAAACGAAACATTAGGGACTTTCACTGTGTTTAGTTCTGAGATTGATTGTTCATTTACTTTTTTCTTTTTAACTTTCTTCTCTTTGTGTTATATTTCTTTTCTGCAAAGCATGGCTGAGTAGAGATCTACTGGTAGCAAAGGAGCCATGACAAAGGTGAATCTCACAGTGTTTCCATAATACACAATTCATTGCTTGTATTCCAAAATTGGTAGATATCATCATCATAATAATTCAATGCTACTGAAATATCAGTGAGTTAAATGGGAAATTGTATTCTAAGTAATTCTGAGAAACTACAGAAATACTACTATTATAGAGCCAACCTATTTTGCTCTTAAGTATTTTTGTTTCATATAAATTTGTCTTTCTTTATAAATGTTAATAATATGTGTACATATCATTTTGCGAATAAGCCTACATGGTTAAATTGGGAGGCAGTTACTCTCCACTTGCCTTTGAATCACTCACTCATAGCAGATCTGAAACAGCTGGAATTTTTATATTTTGTGTGTAGCTGAATGGTTGAGAGATGAGTGTACAGAAAACTTTATGATCTGGATCTAACATTAACTCTTTAACAAAGGGAGCCAGTTATATATGTTACCTAGGCCCGTATTTCATCATGTACAAGAAAAGAATACGACATCATATACCTTTAAATCATTATGAAAATGTAATATGTGAATCTTCGCTCTTTGGTACATCTAGTGATGTCGGGGGCCGAAGTAGCACAGGTAACTAGCAGAGGTGTTGGCAACATGATGAAAGCAGCACTTTTCAGCACCTGTTTTTTGTTACCCCTATCTGACAGTTTCGCCTGTTCTCGGAGAGTCCTGTAATGGAAATGTATTGGAAACTTTCAAAATGTAAGCCTCTCTAAGATACATAGTCCGTATGTCCCTAGATGAACTTCTTCCTATCACTTCAGGTGAAAATTTCAGCATTTATGGTTGTACTAGTTTGGGTTCTTCAAAAGGCAGAATTTACAGATTTATAACAAAAAGGATCTATTAGGAAGGCTTACGGCTTACAAATCTGAGGATAGAGATAGTATAAAATCGCCGCTCAGCCCTGAAGTAGATCTCCCGTCTGGGACCGCGGAACAGCCGGTGAGGTGAGACTCTGCTGCGCATCTTGGTTGTTTTTAGAGCAATGGCGAAGACTGGAGCCTGAAGATCGCTGACGGAAGATCAGTGATGGGGAAACAGGTGCAGGTCAAGACTGGAACAAGTCTGTGATGAATATCTACAATGTGGAGCAAGTCAGTGTCTGTAGACAATTGCGAAGACGAGAGCTTTTCCAGAGGAAGAAGCTATAAGATTCTTCCCTGTTGCCTTTTTTTATTTTTTGTACCCTTGGAGTCCCAGTTGGTCCTCGCACATCTGCGTGGGTGCTCTTCTCTCATTAGCCAGCCCGTAAATCACTCACACTCGAATCCAGGCTGGTTCTTGATTCTCAGCCTAAGTGTGGTTCATAAACCCTAATCCAGGTGTGGTTCCTGATTCCCTCAGGTTGACATAATTCCTTCAACAGTCACAATGCTCATCAAATTAAGTCAATTTTATCCATTCATTCAACCATTCCTTCAAACTTATCAGGCATCAAATATTTTGCCATGCTCTTGAGACAAAATACTTACTAATATATAGTGATATAGTTTGAAAACTCAAATTGCCCATACTACTAATAAGTTTTTAAATCATAATTATAATTTATAATTATATATTTTACTCAAATATGGAGTCACTTAGTAAGTCAGGATTTTATAATCATGTTACAATTTAGTAGAAGTGGGAAAACTTTGAATATTTACATAAACACTTAAATAACAATACTGTATTTTCTTCGTGTACCTAGAATTTCAATATAATGCAATTTATAAATAAAATTCTGTAAGGTCTTTAGGTATAAGATTCTTGGCTGTTTCTTTCTACAGAAATAACATGTTTTCTCTCCTACATTTTTAGGCTTAGTTTTATAGGTTTTTAACAAAAATGCTAACTCTTCAGAAAAGATCACATTACATCTACTAGAATAACTATAATAACTAAACAACAGGTGTTGATGAGAAGTGGAAAAATTGAAACCCATGTACACCATTGGGGAAAATGTAAAATGGTGTAATTGGTATGGAAATGTTTACCAATTTCTCAAAATTTTAATTATAATATTACCATATGTCTCAGCAATTCCCCTTCTAGGTGTAAAACCAACAGCATTGAAAACAGAACATCAAACAGATGTCTGTGTAGCAGTGTTCACAGCAGCATTGCTTATAATTCAGTAAAAAATTCAATAATAACTAAAGTGTATATAAATAGATTAATGAACCAACAAAATATGGTATCTGCATAAAATTAAACATTATTCAGTTAACATGTATTTAAAATAGATGAAAGTGGATATAAAGGATCTTATCTAAAGCTGATAAAATAATTTAGGATGAATAATCTGCTGCCGACATCACCTAATGGGGAGAAAACTAAAAGCATTTTCCCTAAAGTCAGGAAAAAGACAAAGGTATCTTTTGTCACAATTTCTATTTAATGTAGTACTTGAAACCTTGGCCACAGCAATTGGGCAAGAGAATGGAATAAAATGTATGCAATTCACATAGGAAAGAAATAGGCTAAATTATCCTTTTTTTCAAGTGACATGATCTTTCACATAGAAGACTCAAAAAGCTTCACCAAAGACTCTTAGAACAGATAAACATATTCAGCGAAGTGATAACATAAAAAAGTAAAAATCAATATACAAAAGTCAATTGCATTCCTGTACACCAGGAATGAAATCACAGAGAAAGACATTAGGAAAACAATTTTATTCATAATCGTCTTTAAAAATAAAAAATAATATCTAGTGATCACCCGAATGAAAGAAGTGAGAGGTTTCTACAATTGAACATGTGCTACTCTGGGGGAAGGGGGAAGACTTAAGAGGGCTTCAGAAATGGGAAAAAATATCCAATATCCAATTTGGTGATAGGCAAAGCCAATATTGTAAAAAATAACATAATATCAAAATTGACATGCAGATTCCATGCAATTTCAATCAAATACCAATAATGTTTTTCACAGACCTAGAAAAACAATTCATAAAATGTATATGGAAAAAGAAATAACCCATAATATGCAAAGGAATCCTAAGCAACAAGACAAAAGAAATGACATCACAATCTTGAACATCAAGTTATATTACAAAGCAATAATTATAAAACAAACAAACAAAAACCATAGTACTGGAAAGAAAGCATGCACATGTGCACGCGCGCGCGCGCGCACACACACACACACACACACACACAGTATCACGCAGAAGGACCAATGGAACAGAATTGAGAATACAGAGACAATGTTGAGCACCTACAGTCAACTAATCTCTGACATAGGGGCCAAAAACATGATGGGAAAATGATTGCCTCTTTAAGGAAGTGTGCTAGAAAAACTGACTTTGCAAATGTGCAAGAATGAATCTAAACCCACATCCTTTACCCTGTAATAAAATCAAATTAAAATACATCAAAGATCTAGATATTAAAATTGAAACACTGAACCTGCTACAAAGACAAAATGGCAAGATTCTTGAAGACACAGGCCAAGACAAGGACTTTATGAGTACAACAGTTATTGCACAAGAGATAACATCAAGAGTTAACAAATGATATTATGCACAATTAAATTAAATAGCTTCTGGACTGGAAAGGAGTCAATCAACAAAGTGAAGAGAGAGCTAAAAAATGTGGGAAAAAAATCACCTTGCCCTTCAAGGGAGAGCTAGTATCTAGAATACACAAAAAGGAAAAAAGAATTAGACTTTCAAAACTAAAATACCCAATAGAAATAGTAGTCAATTCAAATTGATATTTATCAGAAGTATGAATAATCAATAAATACGTGAAGAAATTTTAACATCTTTAGCTACTGGAGAAAGTCAAATTAAAAACAACACTGAAGTTGCATATTATTCCAATAAGAATGGTTATAATCAATAACTCAAAGAACAAAAAAAAATGCTCTTTTGGCTGTAGGCAAAAAAGAACCTTTTTATATTGTCTGAGAAACTTTCAAATCGTTGAACTATTCCAGAAATCAGCATAGAGATTCCTTAAAAAAATTAAAAACAGAGATTTCATTTGACCCACATTTACCTTTACGGATATCTTTCCAAAAGAGTTAATATAACACTGATACATTCATACCCATGTTTATAGCAGCATAACTTGTAATAATTACATCTTGCAGCCAATATGTCCATCAACAGATTAGTGGACAAAGAAAATATCATATATGTAATACTCTGTAATAAAGAAAGATGTGCTTAAGACATTTGTAATAAAGTTAATGCATTTTGAGATTATGCATAACAAAACAAATCAGACAGAAAGTTGAAATGACATGGTTTCTCTAAAATAAGAAACCCAAAGTTTAAGTAAGTAAAATCAAATGAAAGTGACTGTAGGGTACAGGGAGATATTTCTGTATATAGAGAGAAGGGTTACATGGAAGGAAAAGTTCAAAGAGTTTGGAAAGACAAATAAATGTAAAAATGATAAATATGTGATATGTAGATGCATCAATTTCCCAAGTTGAACATAATTATTATGTATTGTGAATACATAATAATAAAAAGAATATTTTGGGGAAAAAGATAGTGAAAAGAGAGCTAAACATTAATAATCAACTCTTTTAAAATGTGTTTTAGGAGTTATTCATTTTGAGATATATTACACAATATTATAGATATAGTTAATATTAGTTGAATATGTATTTCAAAATGAGTTAGGTGATGAGTGTAATAATTAGTTTGATTTAATCATAATAGTATTTATTCTTATGTGAAAATACTCCAGTCTCATTTAAGAACCATCTTGTAAACGTGTATAAGTATGATTTTCAACCAAAACTAATATTAATATTAGGTAAAATTTTAAAAGTTGTTACATGTGGAACAACATTCAGAAATTTTACCTTCTTTGTGTTCTTATTGTTGTTCTAAACACGTCTTAGCTATTTTTTGCTTGTTTGTTTGTTTCTGGAACACAATACTCACCGTCTCTAATTTAAGAAAAGTTTATATTTAGCTCACAGTTTCACAAGGTCACAGTTCATTAATTCATGGGTCACTTGCAGTTGTGAAAGCGTAGTGAAGGCCTAGCAGGAAAGAAACAGCTTACAGCATCACAATCAGAAACATGTTTGATGGAAGGGGAAGGTCACTGGGCCCTAAACAGGAATGGGTAGCTTCTTGGGACATTACCTGGAAGGGTATAATCTAACTTGAGTCTTCCTCTGGAATTTGAATTTCTGATATGCATTTGGTCCATTTCTAAGAGCTTCCAAAGTCTTAATAGTTCTACTGCTGCTAAGGAGTCCAAGTCCAAAGATTTTGCTGAGACTCAAGGAAAACCCTTAGCTTTGAATTAACCAGTTCCAACATACAATGGCACAGGGTAAGTTTTCCCATTTGAAAAGGAAGGAACTGAAGGATAGATAGCAATTGGACCAAAACAAGAACAAAAGCCATCAGGCAGGACAATAACCAAATCTCACAGGTTCGTTACATTCTGTGGTTCCATGTCCATTGCCTGGGCCACACTGGTGAGATGTGATGTGAAAAGGCTTCATGCCACCCTGCTCCTGTGGATTCTATCTAGCTGCAACCTCCTTGACTTCTTTTTTTGGGTTGTCACCTCTCACAGCTCACGGATTTCCTCATAAGAACATCCACATTCTTTACCTTTACAAGTTTCTGGGGAACCCACTGCACTTTTAGCTTCATGTTCACAACTTCACGCTCTGCTCTTTCAGGGTCATACTGCCTGGCCTCCAAAACCATCTTCTGAAATCTTGGTGGAAGCCTCAATGATCCTGCAACTCTTACATCCTTCACACCTGTGAAATCAGCACCACATGGAAGATGACAATATCCACCTCTGGCTTGACTGGTAGCCTTGGCTACAGATGTTTCTGAGTTCTTAAATGGCTGAACTCCTTGGAGATTCACTTCCTTGAGTTTCCCTGAAAGAACTTCTGGGACTTTCTTTGCAAAGCAAAATCTTCTGCCTTTGCACAACTGATTGTGTAAAAGGTGAGGTCTTACTGATTTCTGAGATGCCCTCAAGCTACCTTTCCTATAATCCTGATTCCAAGTATCTGATTTATTTTAATGCTAACTTCTTAAACAACCATACTCTCTTTTGGCCCGCCTTTGTAGTTACGTTCAGTTTGGCAAAACTGCAAATTCCACATGTTTTTCCTCTGCAATTTTCCCCTGATTTTTGGTGTAGAGCTGACACAAATCAGCAAACAGAATCCATGTGGTAGCCTGGACACAGGATTGGATTGAAATTTCCTGTACCAGATTAAGCTGTCCCTCTTCTTGATCTCAGTTTCAGGAAAATTCTCAGAATGGCAGGAAAATGCCACACTTTTTTTTTTTTTTTTTGCCAAGTGTACCATTCATAGTTTCCACAAGAACTGTCAGTAAAGTTCCCCTCTCCCTCTGAAACTCCTTGAATCTGGCTTTACAAATCTGAACTTCTGTTGACGTTCTGCTCTTCTCAGCTGTCACTAGAATTCCCATTAAGACTGGCTCACAGTATTTTGCAGCTTCTCTAGGTGACGTTTTCTAAATCTCTCCAAACTCTTCCTTCAAGCCTGGTCCAGAGGTTTCTATATCATATATTCAGGCAGTCACAGCAACAAACCCGGTTTTCTGGTATCGTTTTCTGACTTAATTACTTTTTCATTCCTGGGGCATAATACTCAGCATTCTCAACTTAATAAAAGAAAACTTAAGCTTAATTCTGGCTCACAGTTTCAGAACATTTCAATACTTTCATGGATGGCCTTCATTGTTGGAAGCAGATAACAGAGGCCTAGGAGAAGAAAAGCTACTCGTGGCATGTCAAACAGGAATACAAGGGTCACAGGAAGAATTGGAGATAACATATACCCCTCCAGGTTATGTCCCAGGGATCCATCCCTTCTGATTCAAGTTCCAGTGATCCTCACCTTCCAACCAGGCCCCACCTCTTAATAGCACAGGAAATCAATGGATTAACCACCATGATCAAGTCACCTTCCAAACTGGAGGTTTTAGGAGGAGATCCCAAATCCAAATCTTAACAACAACAACAAATACACCAAATTGACTTTGCTTCCTATCCCTTATATGTCTTTCCTGATATTTGAAAATGCTTTAAAAAAGAGCTCTATGGCATTTTTCCATGTTTATTCTTTTTATTAGTATACATTTGTGATACATACTAATTATATTCCACTCGAGGAATTGGCACATGACATATCACCAGTTTATCATTTTTACTTCTCCTTCTATTTCCCCCATCTGCCCACAAGTGTGTCTCCCCTTTTACCATTGCCTGTTTTTATTTTGTTTTATAATTATTTAAATTTTGGTAAAAGACCTAAGGTAAGAAATCGGGAGATAGACTTTGGGGGGTGGGGGTATGTGGAAAATAAAAGACTGTGGGAAGGAGAAAGGAAATTAAACAACAATTAAAAATGCAGTATGTATGTGGATCAGCCCATCAAGTTTAATATAATTACTGTGTATCACAAATAAACGCTAATATATTTTTGAAAAGCTTTATATATATTATGGGTTTCTTATGTAAATAATCCATGCAATTTGAACCTTCTGTGTCTGATTTGTTTTGTTTAGAATTATGATCACCAAGTCAATTCATTTTCTGCAAGTTGTTCAAATTTATTTTTGTTTATGACAGAGAAATACCCCCATTGTGTATATACGTCATATTTTTAATTCATTCATGTTTATGGGCACAAAGTTTACTTGAAGATTTAGGTATTATTAGTTGTGATGCTATAAATATGAGTATGCCTGTATCACCATAATGTGATATCATTGTTTTTGTGGCACTTGAGATCCAACCTAAGACCGTTGCACTGTATACATCCTGAGCCAACTTTTTAGTTTTGAGTTTAGGAGAGGATGTTGCTAAGTCTCTGAGGTACACAGATCATGATTAAATTTATGATCCTCCAGCCTCATTCTTTCACAGTGCTGAGATTATAGGACTACAGCACCAAGCCTGGAGGTATAGCTGATAGAAGTAGATTTCCTACTTTTAGTTTTGTGAGGAATCATCTTGCTAATTTTTTTTATATTTTGTCTGTTTTCCTACTAGATAAAGACATCCTTGAGCCAATCACCCTTATTTTGAATATTTTATATGTCATGGGAAGTACTCAGCATGACAGATGGGAACTAATAGGCAATTAGCAAACATTTGTTGAAATATCTCTTATTGATTATCAATATAAATCATTTTGATATATTTTTGTTATGTGTGTGAACTCTTTAGTCTTTTAAATCTATAGTGAATAATGATAGAATAATTAAAACAGCAAATCTTCATCAACTTAGTGCCTTTTACAATTGAAACAGAAGCATCTATGACAAGTTAAAATTTATTGTTATTCATTCTTTGTATAACCTACATCAAAAATTCACATGTCACTAATTGTTATATTTTGGATCTAGAATGTCTTTCAAAAGCTGATTTCCTGTGCTGCTAAGAAATGGAGTTTGTTGAATGGGGTTGAATCACTAGAACTTCATCCAGAAGAAATAGATCACTAGGACATGACCTAGAAAGGAATACACTAGCTTCACCCTTCTTCTTACTCGGTTTTCTGTCCCAACATGCCATGAGTAGCTTTTCTTCAGTTACGTGCATAACAGGCTTTTCTACAATTTTAAAACACCCATGAATGAACGTGTTCAGAAACTATGAACTCAAATGAACATTTCCTCTCATACGTCGTGGGCTTAAGGTACTGCATCCCAGCAACAAGAAAGTAAGACACCTGGTAAATCAAATTATTTTGTGCTGTGCTTTAAGCCTTTCTGCTTCTAGGTACAAGATAGGAGTGCAAAAGCTTTGTCACTAGATTGTTTTCCTACCCAAGCATGATATACGGATGTAGCAGCAGAGAGTGGAATTAATTTGTGCTTCTATTTGGCTCCGCTTTGCTGTCTTAAATGAAGTGAGTCAAGACCATGATTTCATGCCATAGACATGCAATTCAAGCACCAGTGTGACCACATTTGAAAAGCCACCCAGCACCACTTCATTGTTGCAGATGTCTTTTACATCTGGCAAGGGCCATTTTTCCATATGTCAACAGTAATTCAGTTTAACAGCTGTCTCTTTTGACAAGTTTAGTGTCAGACTCTAAAATGACAGGGTGACAGTTTTCCTATTCTTGAAAATAACATACTGCAAATTAACTATTTGAATACTAGAGCATTGAATATATTTAAAGCACTCTTTTTAAGTAAGCTGAATAGGCTTTGGATCGTGTTTGAATGATTACGTACAAAACCATTGAAGCTGGCAATTCTGGGCATTTGGGGAGGGGCACGGCGCTTGAGCTGTACCTGAAATCCTCTATGCACAACTAAAAAAATAAATAAATAAAAGCAAAACAAGAAACTGTGGAATTTGAAAGACTGGTAGAATAAACAGTTAAGTTGCACTGTTTAAATTCACCAGAGGTCTTTGAATTCATACTGCAGAATTAAATGTTTGCTGATATCACAGATGATAATGTCAGGAGCTGAGTCTTTACAGTTTCAGACTGCGTGCATACCATCTTTAAATCAAACCACCTACAAGACCTGGACTTTGGAGAATGCATGAACATAATGGCAGGACTGGCACTGTTCCATTCATTGTCAGATTTTCCTTCGTGTTTCCAATGCTTACCTGCCTCCAAGTAAGACCTGGGAATTGTATTGTCTCTATTTTCGTGAATTTGATGGATATTGTTTAAGTAACCACTTTGTGTCAGGGTCTGTGCTATACACGAGTTACTGTGAGGAATGAAGAGAGATAACCCCTCCTTTAGAAAGATTTCATCTACTTAATCTACATCTGCCATAATAGATTATTACAAGATGGATATTTTAAGACATCGTTAGTTTATTAAACAGCAGTTTTGCTTCCTCTCCTGATAATCTCACAATATAATCAAGGTGATTATAGGGTCATATTTCTTCTGCAAAATTTAGTAAATAATATATTTGTTTGTACGGGTGTTTAGAAACAATTGTTTATTTTTTTAGGACTGAATTCCCCATTTCTCTGCTGTTACCTGAGGGTTACTTTCTTCTTTTAGAGACCACACAAATTTTTTCACTTATGGTCTTTTTCTTTCACTCTGTCTTAAAAATGACAGGTAAGCCATCTTTCATATTTTGAGTCAGTCCTTCATCTTCTACAATATTTTTGACTTAAACACAGAAATCATTTCTGCCTTTAAGCATTCATGTAGTTTGATTGTCATCACCTAGACAGGAAAATGCCCCCTTCTATATTTTATAAGCTTAATAACATTTTCAACAAGCGTAAAAAATGGTTTTATGTTCTTCATAAAACTTGAATTACTTTAATAGATATTACAAAAAATGAATATGCCGTTTGGAGCAGGTTGCCAAAACAATGCCTAACTTAGATATTCTGAAAATATCCTCCTTAGGAAATGGTTTATAAGTTGAGACCCATTGAGTGCCTATAAATTAAATGGGAAAGTAAAATCACATGTTAAGAAAGCTTTAGAGAGAAAGAAAGCTGATTTAAACCTTTATAGTAGAAAGAGATGCCCTCTAATACGATCATAGCTAGAGATGATAAGTTAATGATAAGTTTTTTTTAAAGACAAAGTTTATTTATCTCAGGGCTTCAGAGGGTTCAATCATCGTTGGCTGGCCCAGACAGAAACTTCATGATAGAATGGTATGGTGGAAGAGACCTGCTCAACCTGTGATGAGAAGAATACGAAATGGGAACAGAACCAGACAGGGAGAGACTAAGGAATAGATGTAGTACCCATGGTCATGCCTCCATGACTCACACAGACCTACCCCAGAGTGAATGTTGGTATGTTGCTCATCCGCTCATGTTATGGCTTGAATCTGGAATGTCTTCCCAAAGCCTCATGTCTTTGGAAGGTGACTGGATCATGGGCTTGAATTGTATCAGTAGAATAATTTGTTGTTTTAAAGGACAGGCTAACTTTATGTTAGAGAATAATGCGACTGACAAGTGTGGGCCGAAACCAATGCCTATTTATTATTTTTTTTTAAATCTCATTGTCCTTTAACAATCATACTAGATTTCCTCTGCTTGTGTAGTATAAATTGAACAGTGAAACCTAAATGACAGCTCATCTGTTTGCAACATGATTTACTCAATATGTGAATCTCGCTGTTGAGACACTGTTATGAGAAAAATATCTCTTTCCAAAAATTACAACTTATTGACATTGTATTTGGTCAACAAGAATTCGGATAGAGATGTACAATGAGATTGATAGTCTATCCATGTCTGCTAACACAGTATCTATCAAGAAATCTACTAACTAAACAGTAACTTCAACTTAAAGTCTTATTATTTTACAAGCCGTCTTCATAATGGTATAGCTGCTATAGATAGTGATTATTGTGATGGATGTATGAAAAGTATACTGAAACACTTCTGGAAAATTTTCAACATTCCAGAAGAAACAAAGAACAGCTGGAATGCATGACAGGTGGTCAGTAAATAAATCAATACTAACTTAAGTTTGGAAGAAGTCAATTCAAATACTAATGAATGGCTTCAAGAGGTTCAAGACTACAGTGTAGGAAGTAACTACAGATGGATTAATGTATCAACAAAACTGCACACACATTCATCTCATCATACAGATTATCTTTCTTAAAAAAGTGTTGGCTTATGCAGAAAATTTGCTGTTGTAATATTTTAATAAGTTCTTACACCCATCTCAACTTTCAAGTAAACAGAAACTTTCTCCCATTTTTGCTTACATGCTTACACACACACACATACACACACACACACACACACACACACACACATATATATATATATATATATAGAGAGAGAGAGAGAGAGAGAGATGGATAGATAATAATTATGTAGAGCTGGAATATTTCATGCACATATGTAGAACATCACCCTTACAATCCCTCCCCCCACACTTTTGGCCCTATCACCCTTTCTCTGGTCCCCCCTGACTCCCACTATCACACCCATTTGGTTCTATAAAATGCCTGTATTCTGAGTTTCTCATATTAGAGAAACCATGTGATATTTTGCCTTCTGAGTCTGACCCACTTCAATAAGTATGATGGTCTCCAATTGTATCCGTGAAGCCTCAAATCTATCTGTCTTATTTACTTACTGATAACCAATATTGAGGCAAGATCTTCTATTCTCAACAGTATTACAGTTCACTGAATACTCAGATTCACCTTATAATAATCAAAAATCATAGTTAGGGAGTGTACATTTTTAAGTATAATATTATTGCAAATGTAATAAACTACAATATTTTACAAATATAGCTTAATAACCTTTTTCTCAATGTAGGGATTGAATGGCTTTCGCACTTAAGTACGTTTATATCCCTTTCTATTTTTAACTGAAGTTGGGATCTCACTAAGGTACTCAGGCTGAGCTTGGACTTGTCATTCTCGTGCCTCCAATACTCAGAGGGCTAGAATTACAGGCAAGTGTTACCACCAGCTGTATTCCTAGCTTTTCTATGTAGTAGGAAACAAAAGCATGTGTGTGACTCTCATTATGCCTTAAGACAGTCCCTTGGCACTGCAACCAATTTACAAACATGTCTACTGAGGAACTGGCACCAGAATCACTGCTGCTCTGGTGACAGTGGTGAGGATTCTGGCTGCTGTAGTACTTTGTTAGTTGTTTGTGGTGCAGGTTCTCAGGAAGTAGCTATGATGTCGTGGCCTGGAATAAGGGTACACGTAGTAAGACTGCAGCTTTAGATTCCAACATGAACGTGCCCATCTTTCCTATTGGTCATGATGCTAGGTGCACATCCTTGTTTAGAAGAAGGAAGCGAAGTCTGGAGTGCAGGGGTGTCCAATGTTACAAAAGCACTGGTGTCCAGGATACAGAGCTGTCTCAGTTACTTTTTTGTTGCTGTGACTCAATACCATCCACAAATATAGGGAAGGAAAGGATTATTTTAGCTCATGGTTTCAGAAGGTCACAGTCCATTCTGGGGAGCTGGCAGTGATGGAAGTACGTGGCAGAGGCTGAGATGGAGGCATCTTCTCAGGACATCATGAACAGGAAGCCAAGTCAAGGCAAGTTGAGACTAGTCCTCCAAGGAAGGCAGGAAGCAACTTATATATCCTTCCAGATCTCATCCCAGTGATCAGCCCCTCTTGGAAGCAGATGTGGAAGGTGTGCTAAACCCCCACTACATGCCTATAATCCAATTTACACTCTTGTAATCCAATTTACATATTTGTAATCCACCCTTTCAGACTAGGCCCCAATCTCCCAACATCATGTGGTTCCATAGACAATCGGTAGCATTCAAATACATGAGACTTTTGGAGGACATACCAGATCCAAACCACAGGAAGAGGCATTCCTCCTTCACAAGTGGCTTCAGTGTCTTAATCACCAGTGTCTTTGGAGCAAGTATAGTATTAAGGTCTTCAACAGCAAGGGCACTGGTGAAACACCAGTTTCTCTGGACCTGTGAACCCTCAACTCATGAGCAGTTCTGATATTTCAAGGAATAAGCTAAATTCTAGAGCATGGACCCATACACAGTGACAGAGTGTCTGTAGTCTGGAGCTCATTTTGCCTTAGTTTGTGGAATTCTACTCCAGGATATCATAATAATCACTCTATACTGAGTAAAATACAGCAGCATCAGCCTCTTGAAAAAGTGATGCTATTGATTATGTCAGTGGAAAAACTGACAGTGTCCTCTGATGGTTGGGAGCCAAAGTGGTGCTTGTTACGTGACTAATAACAAATTATTGACATTTACTTTCTTCTCACTCAGCAATCTCTTTTCCTTTTTTTTTTTTTTTTTTTTTTTTTGTCATCATTTTCCTTCAGGTTTTTGATTAGACACTTGTGCTTCCCAAAGGATATGGCTATTCTGACTAATGGCAAGCTGTCCACTTGCATGGAAGGGGGTGACAGCTGGTGTCTCCCAAGGCTGGGTCATTTTGTTCACATAAGTCCTCGGATACACAAGTTTATCCTAAAAATGCCACACCTTATTGAAGTGTTCTTTCTCTCTGAATAGTCCCCATACATGAAACTTCTTAGTGTACAATAACAACAAACCTCAGGATTAAGCTTCCGTTCACACTTCTGACAAAATGGAAAAGCCTCAATGGCCTGAAATAATGTTTTAAGTTTCCTTCAATATAAAGTTTTCTTAGCTATAAAATTCTCATTACTGAGGACAAGGAGACTTTGCCTATCCCTTAGTATGGCTTCAGGTTCCCATTGGTCTATGAAATTATTCAAATAAATCAAATATATCTATCATATAGATGAGGTAGTTTTTTACCTAGTACTAGAGTACCTACCTCTCAATACCTTTTGTTTAAAATTTTGTTGCTATGGGCAAAGTTTATTAGCTGTGCAAGGCATGTGGAGACTTACCTCTTCCACTATGGGCATTATGTGACAAACATATTTTTGTAAATTTTCTCTGTCACGATCACAGATTGTGTGCTTTGGAATCCTCAAGACCCTAGGGTAGAAGTCTATCTTTCATCAAGACTGTCCCTATCAGGTGGATGTGAATTAATTTTTTATACTTAAAAGATTGATGTTAAAATACTTAAGCACAAATATAGTTAGATGACAGAAAAATGATAATAGGATCAAGTAGATTCTTCCTTTCTTCTCCTCTCCTTTCCTCTCTTTTCCTTTCCTCTCTTTTCTTCTTTATTTTGGTACTGGAAAACAGAGCTCAGATCCTCCGCCCTGAGCCACATTTGCAGCCTATTTTTATTTTTGATTTTGAGAGAGGGTCTGGCTAAGTTGCTATGTTGCCCATGTTGGTCTTGAACTTACCATCCTACCTCAGACTCCCAGAGGATAGAGATCATAGGCCTGTGACCATGACAAAGAAAAGGAATGTGTCGCTATTGCCACATAGTTAGGTTTTCATTTTTACCAGGGCATACTCTTGACACAGAATGATTTGTACAGGTATATTTACTTTGGTCATTTACACACCCTTATCATCCATCTAGCACTTCCCACTCCTGGCACTTTGATCACTAACTCTTCTCTAATAATCTGTTCAGTTTACATCATTGTTTTTCTAGATTTAATATACAAGAAAAAACACATGATATTGGTCTTGCTTATCTTTTCTTATTTTGATTAACATCAAATCTCAAGTTACATTCAGGTTCCAGCAAATTACATGATTTTATTTTTTTTCTTTGTCTAAATACTATTCATATATATATATATATATATGATTTTGTTTTTTCTTTATTCAGTTATCTGTTGACAGCCACATAGATTGATTCTATATCTCGACTACTGTGAAATATGGCACAATAAACATGAAAATGCAAGAACCTGTTTTGTATGCTGATTTTAATTATATTGGAATTATTCAGAAAAAAGTATAGCTGGAAAAAAATGAAAACCCTGTATTTTCTTTTTTTGAGAAAGCCCCATGCTTACTTCCATATTATCTGTTCAAATTTACATCCCCATTCTGCAGTGCATAGGGCTTTCCTTTACTCTGTATACTTGCCAGTATATATTGTTTCTTGTATATTTTTGTGATAGCTATTCTGATTGGACTTAGATGGAACCTCATATTAGTTTTGATTTTCATTTTTCTTATGTATAAAGACATTGAACATTTTATATATGTATTGAAGATCGGCATTTCTTCTTTTGAGACGTGTGTTTTTCATTCATTTACTTTTTTGACGGAGGCAGGGCTTCACTGTGTAGTCCTCTGTAGTTCAGGCTTGTCCTGAACTCACTGTGTAGCCCAAGCTGGTCTTAACCTCTGGCAAGAACTTGTTTAAATCTCACTGGCAAATCTTCTACCTCAACCTCTCAAGTGTTGGGATTACAAGGGTGCACCACCATGCTCAGTTTATGCGGTACTGGGAGTCCCAAACTCCGGGCCTTGCAGTTGCAAAGCAAATACTTTAACACTGCACTGCAGCCTCTGCCTCTACCCATTTATGAACTGGGTTACTCATTCTTTAGTGCTATGATTTTGAGCTCTGTATGTATTATAGACATTAATCCTCTGTCAGGAAAGTAATTGGTTAATATGTTCCCTCCCTTTGAATGCATTCTTGTTATTACATTATTTCCTTTGCTGTGAAGAAACAATAATTTTATGAAATTTTAAATGCCAATTCTTTCTATTTCTCCTTCTGCAGAATTCCTATTCAAGCACTTTTCTGTATTTGAGATTGGAAATGTTCCCCTATAATATTTCTGTATGGTTCTATCAGTTTCAAAGTTTTAGACTTGTATTTCGGTATTTGATACATTTGAAGTTAAAATTTGTACAGGCTGAGAGATTGTATCTAGTTTCACTCTTCGATACACAAATATCCACTTACATCAGCATCATTTGTTAGAGACAGGCTTTTATAAACCATGTTTTTGGTCCCTCTGTAATTGTTTGGGATTTTTCTTGTGTTCTCAATTCTTGTCCATCGGTGCATTGTTGATTTTACATCATTACCATGCTGCTTTTGTTACTATGGCTATATAGAATATTTTGAAATTGTGTATTTTGATACATCTGGTTTGTTTCTTTGGGACAGGAATGTTTTGGCTATTATGGGTCTTTTGTGCTTCTATATAAATTTTTTGCAATGTTTTTTCTAGTTCTGTAATGACATTAGTTGTGATAATGGTTACATTAAATCTATAGATGACTTCTTACAAAATGCCATTTTAAGAATGTTAATTTTATCCATCCACGATTATGATCTCTCTCATATTCACCTTCTAATGTTCAAATAATTTTCTTTAATGGTATGTAATTTTTCATGTAAGGAATATTTTGCCTCTGTGGTTAGGTTTACTTGTAGATCTTTTAAAAATATTGTGAATTAAATTGTTTTCTTAGCATCTTTCTCAGTGAGTGTGTTACTGATGTTTAGAAAAGCTACTAATTTTATGTTGATTTTGTATGTTTCCGTATTGCTAAATACAAATAACAGGTCTGTATGTCTTTGGGAGGAAGTTACTATGTCTTAAAAAATTTAGAATCAAGTGAAAATGGAAACACAGTAAACAAATGCATGGAATACACGAAAGCCAGTACTATAAGGACAGTTTATAGCTAATAGATTATACATTTGAAAAAATAGACATATCCCAAATAAATAGCAGAATAAAGAATGTCAGAGTCTTAAAAAATAATCAGACCCAAAAGCAATAGAAATAAATAAATAATAATGATCAAACTCAACATTAATGACACGCATACTGAAACACCACAACACCACTACAAACAATCAGTGAAGCAAAGATTTGCTTCTTGAAAAAATGCTAATAGATATGATTAATAAGCTCTTATTCAAATGGAAGAAAGGGATTAAAATTAATAAAATTAGAACTAAAAAGAATATTAAAATGAATGCCATTGAGATCTATTAGATATTTAGAGGCTATTTTGAAAATTTGTTATTCAGTAAATTCAAAAATCTAGAAGAAATATGAACATTTTAGACTCATGTGACTTACTAAAATTGATCCAAGGTAATGAATATGTCCTAGACTTATGAATAAGAAGCAACAACATTAATTTTTAAAAATAATTTAAAATTTTTAAACATTTATTTTTAAAATCCCCCCAAAAATCAAAGCCCTAGGATCATAAAATTTACTGGTAAATTCAACTAGATCTTTAAAGAGCTACCACCAATGCACCTCAAGTTGTTCCATAAAATACAAAGGGAATGAATGCTAGCAAATTGATACTACAAAGCCAATATTATCCTGATTCCAACATAGGGTGATTGCTCAGCAAAAAGAAAACCATAGGTCAACATAATTGAACAAAATAGATGCTCAAGTCCTCAATTACAAACAGAATTTAACAACACAGTTAAAAGATCATGTACTATAACCAAGTAGCTTTAAATCCAGGAGACAAGAGTGCTGGGATGATTCAGCACATATAACTTTTAAGGTAGGTTCTTTTAACTACAAAATTTCCTCTCAGGACTGACTTCTAT
This sequence comes from Ctenodactylus gundi, assembly GCA_004027205.1. NCBI lineage: Eukaryota > Metazoa > Chordata > Mammalia > Rodentia > Ctenodactylidae > Ctenodactylus > Ctenodactylus gundi. The sequence continues at coordinate 72,779 of PVKB01000134.1, forward strand.
GTACGTCATATCAACTTGTCTGTTGTATTTTCATTATCGTTTGATTCTAGAAGTTTCTTAAATTTCTCTTCTGATTTCCTACCTCTTAGTGTTGTTTCTTTATACTTCCTAGGTTTTGGTACATTGTGTCACTCTGCATTTGATTCAAGAGATTGCTTAATTTCTTTCATTATTGCTTTATCTGTTGATTGCTCAAAAGTAAACTGAGTAATTTCTATTTTTAGTTTTAAATATTATTATTATTATTATTATTATTATTATCTTGCTTTATCATATTATGGGGAGAAGAGACATTGAATATCATTTAAATTTTTCTAAACTTTCCTCCATCAGAAAATAGCTAGCAATGTTTTCTCTTTATGTAGGCTATCTCTTCATTCCATTGATTGTTTCCTTTTGTTTGCAATAGGTTTTTAATTTCATGAATTTCTTTTTGTTGGTTAAAAATGACCTTTTTTCTTGCACTATTGAATTTGTGTTCAAGAAGTTCTCTCCTTCACCTGTGGCTTCAATGATTTTCCCTGTTTTCTTCCAGCAGACACAATGCTTCTGGTTTTATATGTAGATCTCTGATTTATCCCGAATTAAATTTTAGTATACGGTTTATTCTTTCACGATTCATCAGTTTTCACAGACAATTGAATAAACTGGATATTTTTCTCCAGTATACAATTTGGCCATTTAGTCAAAAATCAAACTGCTAAAAGTACATGGGATTGTTTCTATGTTTTTTATTCTGCCTCATTGCATTGCATGAATTATGCCTGCTTGGGGGCCAGTATCATGCTTTATTTCTTCATAATATTTTTAATTTCATTGACTGTCTTGTTCAGCTCAAGAATTTCTGTTTGGGTTTTTTTTTTAAATGCTTCCATCTTTTTACTTAGTCTCTTTGTTAAGATACTCAGTTTTTAATCAAACTTACTATTTCTTTGAACAGCTGTTTTAAATTCTTTGAGAGTTTACACACTCTGGGTATTGCCTGTTCAGTTTCTCTCACCTTATGTTGAGTCTTAGGTTGGCTTATGCTTTCTTAATATCCCTTGATATTTATTGTTGCGTGACACCATCTGAATATTGGAGAATTAAGTATTTATTCTGTTTTATTTAGTTTTGTTGTACATAGTTTTCTAAAAAAAAAAAAAAAAAAGAAAAATCTAAAAGGTTACTTATTTTATCTGAGCCTGAATTCCCTTCCATTATTTCACCCAAAGCGGTGTGCTGTCCTTATCTTCCATTGGTCTGCTGTTGACATATTGTTACTATTTTGGGAGTAGAGAAAAACCCAAACCTAATTTTGTCCTAAATGCCCTACGAGTGTGTTTGTCAAAAATAAACTGAAGGGTACATGGTGAAAGCAGTCTTCTGTCAGTACATGCTTTTTACTGCTTCCAGGTTAGCCTGATGCCTTGCCAAGAGTTACTGGCCTATGGTCATATAATGTAGGAATTTACCTTCTTTTGAAGGTCAGTAGCCATGGATGAACTTCGCCATGGATGAACTGGCCCGAGATTCCTATGTCAAGCTGATAACCACCAAAGCTACAAATCTCTGTCATACCCCACTCCCATGTCCCAACAAGAACAGTACAACACTGGGTTAGGATCAAGTCTCTCACTTTCCTGAGCTGTCTACTGCTGAGGTAATCTCAGAGACCAAAACAATTTCAGCTAGCCACCATGTAAAGCTAGCTGGACTAGAACTCCAATAGTCTCTTGATGGCTCGGGAGTTTTTCCAGAAGCTCCATTCACAGGTTAGCCTTTGATGAAAGCCATTAGGTTGCAGTCAGTGTTAGGTTTCACCACTGCGGCATTAAGTTTCAGGGCAAATTCTTGTGCTTATTATATTATTGCAGCCTCAGAAAATAAAATGCTGTACTATTTTATACTGCCTGAGATTGGAGTCATGTTGATGACTGACCCTCACTTGGCTGGTTTGATGCTAAAATGCATCGAGCCTGAGTCCCAAAGCTGAAAGAACCTGAATTTTCTCAGGGCTATGCCCAGGCCTATTGCTAATTCAGTGGTACTGCATTCTAAAACACACTTGTATTCCATTGAATGTGGGGCTGGGCTTGGTACTGAAGCAATTTTAGCACTTTATGTCTTAGTAATAACTTGATGATAGCTGCATTTCCCAAGATTTAGTTTTGGAAAGGGAGATAACCCATAGCCAGCAAGGGTAGTGTTCCACTGAATTATACCTGGGTCTTTTTATGATTATCAGGTTCCATACAGTCTCAACAGCAGAGTAAGTATTCTTTAAACTGACTTCAAGGCTTGAACTTAAGTGGTTGAATATTAAGTGATTTTTTTCCACAGAGGCACAAGTGTTCTCCTAAAGCCAGAGCTGGTTTTGAGTCTTTTTTTTTTTTTTTTCCTGTGAGTCCTGGTCTACACACACTCCCTCAGACTCCACAGGGTATCGGATTTCACTACAGCGGGGCTGGCACTGGGCCCGGAGATGTCCTTTTGTGCTGGCTTTATGGCTCAGCTTTAAACTGGGCACAGTCCTGCTTCATTCTGTGCCACTCAAAGTTAGAGAAGAAGTAATGCAGGCTGTCTCTTTGAAAGTTGCCGTGACATTGTACCAGCAGGTGTCGTCTTGCGGTTAGGGATCATGATGTCTTGCCCATTAGGGGTATTTACCATGGCACAGCATAATCGGTATTGGCTCTTATTTTTAAGGCCTGGTCTTGCTTCTCACCTCATCCCTGTGTCCAAATACAAAAGCAAAGACATCTGTTTCCTGGACTTCTTGGAGTTGTGGAAAAGGTAACAAGAACAACTCTTGCCTTCTTGAGTACATATTTTTTTGTTTTATGCTAAAATTAGGTATTATGGCTCTTATTTGGTTTTTTTACCTGAATGCTGATAATTTTGTGGATGATATATAAATAAGTGTAACTGGAGAGGAATTGCAGTAGAAATTTATTTACCTGACTTTTTACCTTATTCTGAAAGAACTTAGATCCATTTCAATTAATTTGTATATAATATGAGACAAGTCTCTAATCTCACATTTGTTGAGACAGGGTCTTGCTCTGTAGTAGGACTTGTCCTGAGCTTACTATATAGCCAGGCTAGCCTAGAACTCATGATAATGCAGCAATCCTCCTGTCTCACTTTTCCAAGTCCTGGGATTACAGTCTAATTTCCTTCTTTGCTGTCTGGGTATCCATCTTTGCAACACCACTAGAGGTACTCTTCTTTCCCCCTAGCGGATTCTTGATATTATGTCAGATCTGATTTCTTTTCTTAAATGCCCTGAATAGGATTTACAGGACTCTTTGACATAAAAGTTAACAAAATATCTTTTCCTTGTTCTACATATTAGAGAAAAAGCTTTCAAAATTTTAACTAATAAATTCAGCATTAATGGTGAACTTTTTATATGTGATTCTGATTGTTTTGAGCAAAGTCCTTTCTATCCCTGACTTGGGGCAAGATATAATCATAAAATAATGCTGAATTTTGTCAATGCTTTTTCTATCTAAAGATGACTGATTCTAATTATGTGGTATATCACAGTGAGGAATTTGTATATAGGGAAACATTGAGTATACCAGAAATAAATATTTTAATGATATTATGAACACTATGATATTGTGTTAATTATTTTTATATACTAGTGTCTCACTGAATATTTCTGTATCTAAATTCATCAGGCATGCTTAGATTTCATGTAATATCTTTGGTATAAAGGTAATGCTGACCTAGTGGAATGAGTTATGTTTCCTTTGTTAATTTTGAAAGAATTGAAAAAGCATTTTTTTATATCTTTTTTATCAACTAATCAAGGAAAACTATTTCATTGTGGGTCTTTTTTTTTCTTAACAGTTTTCAATGACTGCTTCAAATTATGTTCTTGTTATGGATATCCTCAGGCCTTCAAGTTTTCATGTTCTCCTGGTAGTTTGAATGATCCTAGGCAATTAGTTATTACCTCTGTCTTGGCATTAGATGTTAGAACTCAATTGCTCAAAATAATATCTTGCAATCATTTTATTTCTGTTTCATCAGTTGTAACTCATCAATTTTCATCTCTGCTTTTTATTCATAGTCATGTTTTCTTTAATTATTACTCTAGCTAAATTTTTCATCAATTTTATTTACATTTCAAAAAGCAAATCATTAATTTTGTCGATTTCCTAGTATTCTTCCTTATTTCATTTATTTCGCTTTCATATTCATTGTTACATTTTCTTTGAGTCTTGGGTTTTTGTGCTTTATCAAATTCTCAAATGTGTAAATTTTGATTGTTTACTTGAGATCATTCTTCATTAATGTGGCAACTGTATCACTATGAACAGGTCTTTGAGTTTCGCTTTATTGCAAGCAATATATCATGTTTTCATTTAAGCTTGAGTATATTTCTCAGTTGTCTTGTTTACATTTTCCCCCAATGGTTTTTAGCCATTTGTTGTTTAATTTCTACATAAATGAGAATTTTCACATTGTGATTGTATTTTCAATCCAAATTTCCTTCACTGATGTCAGAATATGCTTGGAAATTTTTTACGTTTTCTAATTAGTTAAGACTTACTTTGTGATGTAAGATATGTTCTGTCCTAAAGAAGTGTCAATTCATATTTTGAAATGAGTATTCTACTGCAGTTGCATGGGTCTTCTTTATAAAGTTTAGAAAGCTATGATGAGTATTTATTTGTACAAAGTACACAGCAAAGAGTTTTTTCTTGGTATTTTTTACTTTCCACAGTTTATTGATACATATATATATATATATATATATATATATATATATATATATATATATATGACACATGATATTTACATTGATCTTGAGTACTTTGTGCACATACATATCGCAGCAAAATTACAAATCGTTCCCCTATCTCTTTTTGACCCTCCTACGCCCTCCCATCCCCACTAGTTCTCATTATTCCCCCCATTTAGTTCTATGCAACAACTGCGATCTGGGTATCACATATTAGAGAAACCATTCAGTATTTGACCCTCTGCATTGGGTTCATCTCACTGAGCATGATGGTCTCAGGTTGCATCACACACAAGAAACAGTTTTAAATATAACTAAGAGAAATGCAAGTCCCACGACAGCATCATTTTTTAAAATATATCTTCTTTCTCCAAAGAATTCACGGTACATTTCTTGCAGCAGAGACAGGGACGCATCCCTGGTAAGATCACAATGGTGATTCGTTGTCTTCAATGCTGATTTTCAGTGCACATTCACATCTGCTTGTGTTTCCTGATGTCTTTGAATTTTCTCATCTGTTTATTCAGTCTACTACCTTTCTTAGGTGTTGCCCAAAACCTGCATGACTCCATTTTCATATTCCCCATGGGCCTGAAGACATAGTCCTTGTGGATGGCATTTGGACCCTCACATGGGTGCAAAATCTGGGATCTCCAGTCTAAGATCCTTCTGCTGTGCTGTCTGCAGCACTGCATGCTCCTCAAACTCAGATTCGCAGTCCCTTTGCCTGTGAAGCTCCTGGCTTTCAGAGTCATTTTCATTAAAGTGTGAGGACTCATTGTTCTCAGATTCTGTCACGTGAGTCTTGGTGTGGCCATCTGCTTGACCACTGGTTCATTGTCTGAATGACCTTCTATACTTTTAGTATCTGGTCTGAAATGCTGCTCAAATACATCATCTTCACAGTCTGGCCTGAATCCTACTCACCCTGTGCTGGGGCAGCATCGCCATTTTCTCCTTGCTTCTGTATACAATTCTTTGAGGGGCACTTCACCTACTCTTAAGAAAAGTGAAGACCATCTGTGAAAAGTACATTTTCCATCTTTCAATAAAGTAACTGTACCTTCCGTGTACCTTTTGATTTACAGTTGCTATAATAATTGAATGTTTATGAAGTATAATGTGATGTTTTAATAAATTATACATTGCATAATTTTTACATTAACTATAATTACATACTCAAGACCTCTAACAATTATAGTTTATTTCTAATTGCTTAATTTTTATTAAGACATAATATGTGTACACATTTATTAGTTGGATGTTTTGATTTGTGTGCATATTGGAAAGTAATTATCTCAGGGTAATTAACATACCCACTAACTTGAACTTTTATCATTTCTTTATTATGGGTTTATTTACACTGTTTTCTTTTAAATATTTTGAGACATGTAATGTATTATTGTTAATTAAAATCACTATATTGTGATACAGAACACCTGAACTTGTTTTTTTCATCAAAAAATAGCAGAGTACTCATTGATCAGTGTTTTTCTCCCACCATTTTCCTCACTTAGTAACATTTGATAAGCTCTCAAGTTATATAAGATCAAATTTTGTGATTCCACTTATGAGTGAGATCATGGGAGGCTTATTTTGATGTGCCTGACTTATTCTCCTTAAAGTAATGCATTTCAGGTATCATTTCAAAAGAGTTAAAAGCACCATATAACAGAGATATGTGTATACCTATATTTACAGAAGCACAGCAAACAGCTGAAATGTGGAAGAGGCCAAAAATCCATCAATAGACCAATGAACAAAAAAACGTGGTACACATACACAATGGAGTACTACTCTGCCAAAAAGGCGTATTGCTTGGATCATTTGCAGGTCAATGGACAGAACCTCTGACCATGATGAATAATGAAGTGAGTCAGACTTGGGAAGTTAAATATTGTGTGGTTTCTCCAATGTGAGAAACCCAGAGTACAAATAATTTAATACCGAAAATGGGGTGAGATTTTGGAAGTTAAGGTGGGTGAGTAATGATGTGGGAAAATGAAAAAGAGGGAGGGGAAGGAAAAGTGAATTTAACATGATTTATATGTGCACAAAATCCTGAAGCATAATCTAACCATTTTGCATTGAATATATATACATTAATAAAATGGGGAAAACAATGTATTTCAATTTACTCATGTTGTTGCTAATTACAAAAGTTATGATTTTTATTATGACATAGTCTTGTGGTATTTCTCTCTCTTTGTATGTGTTTGCTTGAATGTATGTGTATATGTGTGTGGCATATTTTTGTTATTGATTTATGTCAGAATGAGCATGTGTGTTGATTTTATGTCCCTGCTTGTCGGAATAGTGCTACTAAAACTCAATCGAACAAAGAACCAAGAAGTAAAGTTCTTGTTTTTTGACATATCGATAACATTCCCGTTGAATATCACACACACACACACACACACACACACACACACACACGCACGCACACACACACACATTGGCCTGTAATTTTAATTTTTCTTATGAAGAGAAAAACACTGAATTATTAATTGCATTTTTAATTTTTTTAAAGAAAACTTGCTGTTTTCTAGAATGTCAATGATAAGTTACAGTTTTACAAACAATTATCAAGTGCAGCTCATTCTTCACAACCTCACCATAATTTCTTTTTAATTGTGGCCATTCTCCTTAGGATGAGATGGTAACTCATTGTGATTTAGATTTATATGTCCCTAAAATATAGTGATATTGAGTTTTTTTGTAATGTTTTTAAAAGAAATCTGGATTATGGAAGAATAGCACAGGGGTTAAAGTGCTTGCCTTGCAAGTGCAAGGCCCTGAATTTGATTCCCGATAACCAGATAAAGTCAGGTCTGGTGAAGCACATCTGTAATCCTAGCACTCGGTAGGCTGAGGCCAGAGGATTGCCCTGAGTCCCAGGCCAGCCTGGAATACATGAGTTCAGGACCAGCCTGGGCTACAGAGCGAGACTCTTTCTCAAAAAAAAAATCTGTTGCCAGATTTTTAGCCCATTCTTCAGTTTATTTGAATGTATATAATCAAGCTGAGTGCCTTACATGCAATAGTTATAAGCCCATTGTCAGATGTTCATTTACCAAATATTTTATCCCACTCTGTAGGTTGTCTATTTTCTCTCTCAACTTCACAGTATAGAGCTTTTTAGTTTCATGGAGTCTTATTGGTTTGTTACTTTTTTGTTTCTGAAATATGAATCATATTCAACACCTCAATTCCAAGAAAAATGTCTTAAAGTACTTCCCAATATATTCTTCTGAAAATTTTGTAGTGTTAGGGAATAAATTACATCTGTAATATATTTTACATTGATATTTAAAACTTTTGGAAGATAGAATTCTAGTTTTAGTCTTCAGTATGCTGTAGCATCAAATATTGAAAAATTGTTCTACCGTTTTTATTTGCTCCTTTGTGACAAGGAAGTTTGATGTAACTACATGTATGAATTACTGGATTTATTTATTAAGATACGACGTCACTCTCCAGTCAAGACTGGTCCTGAACTTACTGTGGAGCCCAGGCCAGCTTTGAACTCACAACAATCCTCCTGTCTCAGCCTCTCCATTGCTGGGATCACAGGAGTGCACCACCACTCCCAGCTTATGTGGTGCTGGGGAATCAAACCCAGAGCCTTGTGCTTGCTTGTCAAGTGCTTGACCTGCTGTGCTATTCCTCCAGCTTCTCTTTCCTGGTTTTGTATTCAGTTTTATCAGTCTCCACTACCTATTTCAAATGTGGCCTATCTCTTTTTTTCAGATAGCTTGGTATTAGTATTTAGCTATCCTGATGATTTTCGCATGTTAATTTTACACTCTGAAACTTCAATAAATTTATTAGTCGCAAAATTTTTAGTGAATTTATTGCATTTTTGATATACAAGGTCATGCTATCTATAAATAAGGATATTTTGACTTCCCAATTTGTCAATATTAATGACTTTTATTTTTCTCTTACCTAATTGTTTTAACAATGGAATTTACAATATGATATTAAATAAAAGCTGAGAAAGTGGGTTTTCTCATCTTGTTTTATATTTTAGAGAGAAATTTTTAATTATTTCATTCACGATGACATTAGATATGGGTTTGATATATTTTGTTGTGCTTTGACATAGTTCTTCTATGGCAAAGCGGTAGAGAATTTTTACATTGAAAACTGTTGAATTTTGTCAAGGTCTTTTTCTGTCTCTGTTGACATGAATACACAGATCTTGTGATGGTTTCTGTTAAGGTGGCATATAACATTTACCGGTTTCTATATGTTGAATTGACACAATAGTGCTTTTTTAGTCAATGTTCTAGAATTTTGTTGAAGATGTGTAATTTATAATCATAAGAAATAGCAACCTATATTTTTTCTTTTTTGTTGTGTCTATATACAGTTTGGTATCAGAATAAATCTGACCTTGTAGGATGAATTCACAAGGATTGTCCTCTATTCAATATTTTAATACTTTAAGAACTAGAATTAGTTATTTAAATATTGATAGTATTCTACAGTGAATCCACCATACCCGGAGTTGTTCTGTGATTAAAGACTTTCATAGTAATTTAACCTTGTTTTTACTATGGTTTGTACAAGTTTTATATTTCTTTATCATTCCATTTTGCCAGTTTTTGTGTCTCTGGGAATTTATTTGCCTCTTTTAAATTTTAGAAAATTAATCCAAAAAACCAATACTATTCCTGTATGGTAACAATGAACTCACTGAGAAATAGATGAGAAGAAGAATCCCATTCTCAGAAGCCTTTCAAAAAATTAAATGCCTAGGAATTACCCTAACCAAGGAAAGAAAGACTTCTAAAATGGAAACTGTATTATTCTGAAGAAAAGAACTTAAAGTGAACTTTAGAAAATGAAAAGACATCCATTATTCTTGGATTGGCAGGGCAAATATTTTTAAAATGGCCACACTGACAATACCGATATACAGATTCATTGCTATTCCTATCAAAATACAAACAACATTTCCACAGAACTTTAGAAGACAATTTTAAAATTTATACAGAATAAAGAGACTCAGAACAGCAACAGAAATCCTGACAAATAAGACAAAAGTAGGTAGTATCACAGTAGCAGACATCAAGTTGGGTTACAAAAGAACAGTGATTTTAAAAAAGCATATGGTATTAAGACAAAAACAATCAGTAGAACAAAACCAGCATTGAAAACAACCTCAAGTAAACTTAGCCATCTGATCTTCAAAAAAGGGGCCAAAACACGCACCTGAGAAAGAATAACCTCTTCAGAAAAATGATGCTGACAGTACTGATTGTCCACATGCAGAAGAATGAATCTAGGCACATATTTATCACTATGAATTAAAATCAAACCAAAGTGAATAAAAGATCTAGATATTAAATATGGAATCCTAGATATTAAATATGGAACTTTCTGGTGTACAAAATAGGCAAAACTCTTGAAGATACAGATATCGATAAAGACTTTCTCAATAAAACACGCGATGTAACAGAAACAACCTCCAGAATTAACAAACAGGATTATCATTGTCTTAAAGTAAAAATCCTCTGCACAATAAAGGAAATAGCAGAGTGAAGAGACAACCAACAGAAAAAGATTTTTTTAACCACCTACACGTTGGACAGAGAGCATACAACTAGAATTTTCCAAGAACTGAAGAAAAAATGGGTTCCCCAAAATCAAAGAATCAATTATAAGTGGGCAACTGAAGTGACTAGACAATTCTCAAAAGTACAAATGGCCACCATACCTGAAAAATGTTCCCCATTTTCAGCCGTTAGAGAAATACTAAACAAAACAGCAGTGAGATACCATCTTACTGCAGTGAGAATGGCTTATCTCAAGCACTAAGAAAGCAAGAGATGTTGTAGAGCTCTCAGTGGAAGAGGAACACTGATACATTGCACGTGAATTTGTAAATTGGTAAAACCATTATGGAAAGCAGTGTGGAGATTCCTCAAAAAAAAGTCATTCCATTTGACCCCAAATACCTCTTTAGATACCCTTAATAACTGCTGAAATCATCATATAGCACAGATACATAAATGTAGACACATGTTTATTGCATCACAACTAACAATAGAGAATCATGGAAGACCAATGGATATAAAAATGTGTTATACCCACCCAATGTAGTATTACTCTGCTATAAATAAAGATAGATTCACAGGCAAATGGAGGAAACTTGAGAACATCATGCTTAGTGAAGTAAGTCAGAAGCAGAAGGTGAAGCATCGAATGATCTCTCTGATATGAGAGACCCAGATCACAACTATCTCATGGAACCCTAGACGAAAGACAAAGCGAAAGAGGGGGACAGGGTGGGGGTGGAGGGAGGAGGGACAAAGGGAGAGCGGGAAAGCACATGTCACCTTGACAAGATACGATACGTATGTACACAAAACGCTCAACTCCATTGTAAACCTTAAATTCTGCACTTTTACATATCAATAAAATGGGAAAAGATAGATTTGAGTCACTTGCAGAAAAATGGATGCATCTTGAGACTATTATACTTAATGAAGTGAATCAGACTCATGAAATATCACACTGTTTCTCTAACATGAGAAATTGAGAGTATAATAAAATAGTATAGTCAAATGGGTGAGACATTGTGAGCCAAGGGGCATGAGGAAGTGGGTGGGAGGTTTAGAAAGGGGCGGGAGGAGGGAGCGTGAAGCTGATGTAACATATATGTGCACAAAATACTCGGGCTTAGTGCAAATACGTACTAATAAAAATAGGAGAAATTCTTTCGTTTTGTTTACAAGTTGCATTATTAACAAGTTTTATTCATTTCTGCTCTGGTTTTTAACACTATGTTTTTCAAATAATTTGAGGTTTGGATTGTGGTTTTTTTAGGTTCCTTGAGGTAAATTATTTGAAATTACACTTGAGATAGTTCTACCTTTCATTATATGCATTATTGCAATTTTAGAAATATTTTGATATATTCTATAACATTTGATATATTGTGTTTTCAATTTTATTTCTCTCTCAGGAAAAAAAAGTTCACATACCTTTTCTCTTTGTTTTTCATGGCTGGGATTGCATTCCATCATGCATGACAAAAAAAGTGCCTGACCTCTGAGGTACATTCCTTTGAAGAAAAAAATTTAATTTCCTTCTAATTTCTTTAGTAGTCCATTAATAATTCAGAAGCCAATTTTCATTTAATGCTCATGTATTTTAATATCCATGTTTTTCATATTCAGTTATATTCTGTTGTGGTCAAGAATTACTTTATATTATTTACTTATTGAATTTGATGATATTTCATTGGTTGCCTTATATATGATCTCTCCCTGAGAACGTTTACTATGTAGCTGGAAAAAATGTGTCATCTGGCTTTTATATAAGACATTCTCTGAAAGTCTTTTATATTATGATCTTGTGTGCAACCAAGTGCCATGTTTTTGATGACAGTATTATCTCTTATTATTGCTAGGCTGAAATTTATTTCTCTTCTGAATTTCATATTGTTCTAGCTCAACTGTTGAGTTCATACGTGTGTGCATGTGTGTGTCTTTTATTAATACCTTTGCTATTATATAATGGTCTTTTCTATAAATTTACCTTGAAATATCTGAAAAAAACAGTAGATATTTCTGCTCATTTTTGGTGTTCCTTTGCATGGAATTCCCTTCTAGTCTTTGTACTTCCTTACTAGTGAAGGAATAGTTGGGTCTGGTCTTTTCACTCATTATTTCGTATGTAGGCTGTTTCTCTTTTACTAGATTTTTCTGTAGTTAAGTAATTATCTAGGCTTGTATTTAATTTCTTTCTTAATTTTCATGTATCAGTGGTAAATATTGATGTTTTATGATTAGCATGGGGCTTATTAAAATTATGTTATGTATTTTAGGTTATTTTAAACAAGTAGCAACTTGACTGACATTAATTGTAAAAAATGAAAGTAGGCTGTACTTCAACTCCATTCCCTTCATAAATGTGATTTTTGATGTCTCAAGTTACATATTTTATATTTCCTATTTACTTACAAGATATTCCAAGTATTGTTTTCAGTTTTTCTAATCATCTATGCACACAAATAGTATATTTCACAATTATTTTTAAGAGTTTTTCATAGATACTTTCATCTATCATATTTGAAATGTCTTCATATTCATATTATTGCGCTATTTTCTGTTTCAAACACCCAGTCAACACTTGCTACAAAGCAGGTATCACAGCTTAGACCAGCGTTCCCCAACTATTTGATACCAGCAAGTGTTATAGTTGAATTCCATTCTCCTAAGGATGAAGGAACTTTGCCTCCTGTCAGGTCAACAGAGACAATAGAACCTAATAGGAACATGCTGATGGGAGGTGAAGCCTCATTGTATTTCCAGGCTTTCCAGTCCTTCCAAAGCCACTGACAGTACTATTTGTTGGCCCGGGAGTTAGAGATCCATGGTTTAGATCTAAAATGTTTAACAAAAGTCATACATCTAGAGTTGGCACTTTTGATTCATCAATGAATGCACTATATTCAACAGCATATTCATTCATTGTTAAATTCATAGCTGACTGTGCCGTTTTGAGTCAAAAGGGAGGTGTTGCTAATTCTCTCTCTCTCTCTCTCTCTCTCTCTGAGCTTGTGGTTTCTACTATTTCAGCGTATTCTTCTGCCATGACCTCCTCCATTTTGCTTCTATCGCAGCCAGCTTTGTGTGGAGTGAGTCCGCTAGAAATCATGAGCCAACATAAACACACTTGTGAGTTTCTGGTTTTGTATCCAGAAAAAAAAAAAAAAAAAGCTGACTAATACAGATTTTCACACCAGAAGTACCGTCACTGCTGCAATTGTATCTGACTATGTCATTCAGATACCTTTGGAACCAGTTTGTAGGGGGAGTTTGGAACCGTTTAGAGATGTAACCTAGAGAAGCTCTAGAATATTTTGAGCACTGCGGAATGTGCAGTATTTGTCAGAGCTCAAGAGACCAAAATGTTGAGAGGATTGCAGATGATAAAGGACAGGCTCAAAGGATTTTAAGTTGGGAACAAAACTATCCATATGATCCACGCTTTGACAGAAAAATTTACATGCATTGCCATATCCTGAGAATGAAAGAGTTTCGCTCAGTATTAAAACATTTTTTTTCTGAATATAATACTTTTCATCAACTTTAATTTTCATTACTTATTTGTTAAATCCTTTTTCTTGGTTTGCCATAATTATTTTTTGGCATTCTTTTTGTTTTTATTTTACTTTTTTTTCTGTCTTCAACTCACTGATTTTCTTGAAGTTGAGCCAGTTGTTGGAAAAAATGTTATTGCAACCTTAAGTTCAAGCATTACAGTGTTCATCTTTTGAATTTCGATTCTCTAACTTGTTTTTCTTTATCAAACTTCTCATTCTGTTTACTTCTTGTTTTCCAAGATAATTTGAAGGTCTCATGAATTCTATGAGTCTTTAATTCTGTGTTCTTACAATGATGTTTATGTACCAGTTGGAGTCCCTTTTCTAGTTTTTGCAGGTGTTCCTTGGAAGTAGTAGCCAATCACTATTTATACCAGACTAACACAGAGACTTGGCCATCTGGTAATACCCCTCAGCTTACAGAGCTTTACTTTAATTTTCTGTAGTGCTGCCTTTGTTTTTAATTCAGATGTGGCGTCTGCCTTGTTACACTAAATATAAGATTCCTGTTTGTGTGTGCAATTAGGTTGAGATTCTGAATAGACACTGAATTTTTCATTGTTCTCTCTGGGAGTTGGGGTTTATTCTTTGCTATGGTGGGTGATTCACAACGACACCCAATCCCAGGTGAGATGTAGACATAGTGCTTAAGGAGACAAAGAAAGCAGATTAAACTCAAGATCATGTTAGATCTCTCATATATTTGCTGTTCTTATTACTAGCTTTGACCTTATTTCCAACTGGGCCAGATCTTAAGGTGAAATTTAAAACCACGAGGAGCAGTGTATAATCACCCAACTGTGTAATATTTGGGCACATATTTACTACTGTTATTTCTAGGTTTGGGCTTATTTTCTCCTGGGCAAAGTCTAGGTGTGGATTTGTTGTGGTGGGGAATGGTTTTTAAATTTACAGGTATGTGAAAACTGATGAGTATTTTATGTTGCTGTTCAATAACAGGCTATTGTTATTCTTCTTAGGACAGAGTATGAAGGTGGGTTTGCAGGCACAGAGAGCAATGTTTAAACTCCAAGATACTCTTTTTCAACTTCAGAAAATTGTTGCAATTGTCATTTAGAGATAGGACAGAAGAAAGTTTAAAAAAATATTTGTAGAAAAAAGACAAAAATTACTACTTTAAAGTTCCGTTTTTGACAAAGACTACAGCTTCAGAACAAAGGCCCAATTTAAAAATAATTCTTTAAGAGCCTTGGAGACAATAAGCTTGCAACTATCCTCTGAAACTGCTGTTCACCTGGAAATCGTGTTTTTCCTATCAACTCCCATCTGAAGAAAGCTGCACTATTATAATAAGAGAAAGTCATAGCTCACTTCATATCTCACTTCAAGCACATGTATATGGGGTGCATTTTGACATAGTCCACCCCATAGGAAAAGTCTATAAGCAGAGATAGTTTGTCTTAGAGACACCCCAAACTCCTTCCACTTTTATCACCTGTGGTCATTATCATTGGCAGAGATATGGCTTCCCACCTATAAACCGGATCCTCTATTTACATGGAATTACAAGTCTGCGAAGGAGTACTTACTTGTCTATAAAGACAGCTTTTAAGTTTTTTATAGGTAAATGGACACAACTTGAGATCATCATGTGCAGTGAAGTGAGTCAGACACAGCAGGTTAAATATCACATGGTTTCTGGAGTACAAGAAATCCAGAATACAGTCATATCATAGAACTAAATGGAGGGGAGATAGTGGGAGTTAGGGGGAAGGGGAAGAGTGTAGGAGAATTTTTAAAAAAACAGAGGGGAAAAACTATATGACACAATATATATGTTCACAAAATACTCAAGATCCATGTAAACATTATTATGTATATCACATATATACTGTGACTGTTGAGGAAATTATGTCAACTTGAGGGAATCAGGCGTCATACCGGGATTAGGGTTTGGGAACCACGCCTAGATTGGGAATTGTGAAGCAGCCTAGATTAGAGTGTGCGTGATTTGTGGCCTGCCCAATGAGGGAAGAGCACTCACCCAGCTGTGGGAGGGCCAAATGGAACTCCAAGGGTATAAAAGAAAGGAAGCGGGAATATTGCTACAACTTCTTCCTCTGGGAAAGCTCTCGCCTTCACAATTGTCTACACATGCCAACTTGCTATATGACTCAGATCTTCATCACAGATTCGTTCCACTCTTGACTTGAGCCTGTCTGCCCATCGAGGCTCTTCACTCACCGGTCTTCAGGCTCCAGTCCTTTGCACTGTTCTTCAAACAACTGAGATCTGCCAGCAGACTCTCACCTCATCAGCTGTCCTGCAGTCCCAGACGGGACATCTACTTCAAAGCTGAGCAGCATCTTGGACTATCTCTATCCTCAGACTTGTAAACCTTTCTAATTGATCATTTTTGTGATAAAATCTGTAAATTCTGCCTTCTTAAAGAATTCAAACAAATACATATACCTATTAGTAAAACTGATGCCCACCCCTAAACTCCCATAAATATATCCAGATGGCCATAGAGCATCTCCATTTTCATTTCATGAAGTCTCACTCTCTTGAGGTTTACTTTTAAATTTTTGCCTAGTTAATCCTTGACAAGAATGTTATTAATCAGGCCTGAAAGTTCTTTTTTACTGCTGGGAACTAGTAAATCTGTTCTGTGGGCAGGACAAGTCATAGAAGTGACCTATCATATGAGTTACTCTGTCTATTTTGGGAACCTCTTAGATACTGCCCAATGACAATTTCTTGTCGGGGGGGGGGGGGGGGCTTTCATTTACGCAGTGAGGTTTAACGTAGAATTTTTTCATTTAGGAATTCAAGATAAGTAGTACTTTCCACCTTCTCTTGGAGGAGCAAGCTTGGTTATGTTTGTTGGTTAGTTGTCAAGTGTTAAGGTCCATTACTGTCAGACATCATCTCTTCTCTTTAAAAAGAGGGTACTGGTCTCCATAGGCTCCACTTACTTGCAGTGCTTCTGTCCCAACCAAGTGGTGTAGGCCAACCTGTTTTTCTCTCTGTTCCCTGTGAATTTAGAACTGGATCCAACTTCCCAAAAAATGTTTACATAAAGATAGTGAAGTTAGAATCTGCTCTTACTCTCTTGGAGGCTACGGTCTTTTTGGATTTCTGTCGGTAATTATGTGCCATCTTGGGCAATGGAGGAAAGAGGCACGGTCTGAACAGAACCATTTATCTTATTTGATCAACACAGATTTTTTTTTAGTTTGATAGAACACAGAAGTGATGTAGTCTTATATTCATAGGCATTTCACCAAGGCATTGTTTTCAGTGAATGGCTCCTAATGAACCTCTCCACCTGTGAAGGAGACAAAGGCTTGGGTCTCTGGCTGATATTTAATAGTAATATTAGTACAATAGTCTACTTTGATCTGATACTTTAATAACATATAATTCAGCTTCTATAGAATTCTGTCTTTAATATAATTAATACCTTAAATTACATTTTTACATAATGAGCATATTAAAATTGACTTAGCACCATTTTATGTTCTTTCCAGGAGAAAATGAATGTAGTCAAAAGTGATATATATTGGCAAAAATTCTCTATGTTTCATGTAGTTAGCATTTTATTGAATCTGTAGCTTATTAATATTCAAATAAAAATTAAAAATATCTAAAAATTAAAATTGTTTGCAAGCCAAACTTATAATGTGAAATTTTATGTTTTTTTTAATTTCTCATTACTAGAAATTTGTATTTCTTCGTGTAGCTTCAAATATTGCCTTCAATCATGTATTTATGCCAGGAGAACCCTGTCTTGTAAAACAAATCAAATGATAATGTAAACTCCCTAGTTTGTTTTTGGGAAACTATCAAATTTTCTCTTTCTTCTGAAAGCTTTTTACGATGTGCTTGGTTGATGTGCTTTGGTTCTGATTGTTTCATTAATTTCAATTATTTAAATATATGACTCAGTGCCTGTTGGTTTTGAAGATGTTAAATAGGAAATAGACATATAATTTTGGGAATCTTTTATCTACAGTGAATCAGTTTTCTATCACTGCTCACAAGATTTTCTATGTTTTTTATTGAACAGTTCGATTATAATGTATCTCCGTTTCTGTGGATTCGACATTATCTGACATGAAAATCATTGAGATTATAGGACTTGCGCATTAAGTAATTTTAAGAAAGGACAAAACAAAAAACATTGAGATTAGAGAGATGAGGAAAGTGACAAAATTGGGCAAACGATTATATAGAAAATCTTTCATAATCTTTGAACATTTATCCTCCCAAAAAAAGAATTTTCTGGAGCTCTGTGAACCCCCTATGAACTTGTGAATGCTTAATATTTATAAAACATATAGTCTTTTAGTTGGGTCTCAGCGGTACTCTCAATTTAATAAGATCCAATGGAGCCAACCAAGAGCAAAAAGATTAAATTTTAATGTAATAAAAATGCTAGTAATATTTAAAACTATTTTATACATTATATGAAAGAGTATACATATAGTCTAAATATAGGTATATGTTATATATGACTATATGTATAGAGAGAGTTTAAATTATTGTTTGCTTTCTATGACAAAATATCTACATTTATAATTGAAGAGAGAAAAGATTTATTTTATCTCACAGTTTCAAAAGGTCACAGTCCATACATGGGAGGCCTGAGATGGTGAACACAATGGCAGGGAAGCATCTGGAGGGGAGGCCAGAGATGGTGAACACAATGGCAGGGAAGCATCTGGAGAGCTCCCCGCAAAATCATGGGCAAGAACATATTTTTATCTAAAGCAGTCCCTTAAAAATCAGTCTTTTCAGTTATGTTGTCCGATTATGTGAAATCTCGCCTTCTGTTATCTTCTCCCATGATTTCTCAAGAGATATGACTGCAAGTTTTACAGTTATGTTTACTGGAAGGTTTATCCCCAGGCAAATATCCATAAGAGCCACCTCATCAATATCTGCAGCTCCACCTATCCATTTGATGAGATTTTGCATTTCTGATGTTCATATTTTCTCCTCTTGTCTCTGATTATATATTTTTTAAATTAATACTCTATTGAATGGCCCAATTGAAGCCCTGTTTTGTCCGGGTTTCTGGAAAAATTTCTGGGTGTTAGTCAGAATGTGTCTCATGCCAAATTATGTTTTTGGTATTATATTCAGAGAAAGTGATGTCATAAAGCCTTTTGGCCAAATTTTGAGCAATGTTAGTGATTTAGCACAAATAGCTCTTAGACTTGGATTACCTAGAGTTGATTATAATGTGTATTTTTATCTACTTTGCAATCAATACCAGAAAACATTAAGATTTGATAATTTGTGGTTATAAAATTTACAGCCTATAAAAGCAAATTTAGTCTTTGCAAATATAAAAGCACATCACTGACTTATTTTAAAACCAACAATTATAGCTATTTACATTCTTAGAATTTTGTTTGTATAACAAAATTGTAAAATACAAGAATTAATATATATTTTACTAAGTAAGAACATATAATTGTATAATAAAATTTCTCTCCTATAGCTTTCACCATCTAAATAGCTATAAGGTAGTAATTTAGCATAATATTTTAGTTTCTTATACATCATAATAAATGAACTCAGACTGATTGTGTTATACAAAGGCAATTACAATTTTAAGTAAAAGGCAGGCTACATACAATAGCAATCCATGTGACTAGAACTGTAAAATTATAAAACAATGGTCCATGGTAAGCCAAAACAGAACCTTAAGACAGATTCTGGAGAAAAGCCTACCTTTTTAAAATTAAGCTTTGTTATTCTGATAGATATTTAAAATCTAATAAAGATTCTGGACAAGATGATAGCCAAATAAAAATCTCCACTGAGTGGTTTCTCAGACTCATACAAAGGGCAAAGATATAGTAAATAAAAACTTCCTGGTCAATTTAGCTGAGAGAAAGAGAAGAATTCTAGGGGACAAACAGCCAACTGGAAAGCTAAAATCCTGAAGGAAGTAAAAAAGGCTGAAGAATGTGCCAGCCTGGAAAGCCATCTCAGTCTCCCTGAGAAGCATCATGAAAAGCTGGTCATGAAGAACCAGCAGCTACAGATGCAAGGTAAGCCAGGAAAACTAGGGGCCTCAGAAATAAGTAGCAGCCAGGCAGCACTGGAATTATGAGAAGCAAATCTATGGCAAAGCGAATTACAAACACACTGTAACCCTTAGCCTTGTAAAGGTCTCACTGCAACTCAGCAAGCCAGCTCAGGAGAAGCAGTTCATGACAGCATCATGCAAGAAAATAACAAAATCAGGAGCCATTTTCGGAAGAACCTTGGTCTCAACTACTTTAGTGAAAAGCAAACACCAATAGATAACATACAAAGGATCCTGGGGAAACCCTTAACTAGTGACTACAGAAAGAAAAAATGGCACAAGAGATAGTCACAGAGAAGGAAGAACTGGCTCAGGTCACTTGAATGGTGTAAGTTGTGGAGGGTGTAGAGGCCCACTACAGGTGAGGAAAGCCAGAACAGACAGGCCAGGCTGCTGTGGGGACTGAATGTGAACAAGATGGGTCGAAGGCAATGAGATGGCCCAGTTCTTCTCACTGCCTACTCCCAGCACAAAACACAGTGGGCTTTCAGTTCCTCTCATCCACCATTATATGCATTTAGAAAAAGAAAATTCTCTCTTTGACCTGAAATCCCTCTGGTATGACACACTTCTGTGGTCTGACACAGGAAAGGTGGAAAGTGGTCTCATTAGAGGGTTACTCAGCAAAGACTGAGCAGGGAATGGTTGCTGGCAATGGGCAAGTGCTATTTCCCCCTCTCTTATATCTGGTAGATGGTGGAAACCAGCACCATAGAACCTAGAAAGAGACTACTTATCCAACTGAATGTAAAATTTTGGGGCTCATTTTAACTTTGCTACTGTTGTCGACTTCAGTTTTTGTTGTATTTGATTTTCAGTACATCTGTCTGCCTTTTAAAAAATAGCCTTTTTACTGGCAATTGTGTCATTCTCTATTTTTTACGCCTCTTTCTCTGTCCTTTATGTCACTTTTACCTAACTCTATTTCCTTTCTTTCAGTTGAAATTTTATCTCAGTTTTTCTATCTACTTTACTCTTCTTCCCTTACTTTTTTCTCTAAAATTCTTTTTTTCAGTCCCCTTTTACTACTTGGCAATTTTTATCATTACTATTAACTATTAATATTATACGGTTATCTGCTTTAACCAATTAAGAGTTAATGACTTGTTGCTATTTAGTTATGCCTAGGACATTACTTCATTCTTCTGTATAGTCGTTAGCAAAAATAAGAGTGTTTAGATCTTTTTTATAAACTCATATATTTTTGTCTAGATACCTGTAGTAACAATATAGAAAGCATTTCTAATGCTAAAAGTGGAATAGTTTTAGTAATCTTCTGGATAATACATTCGTACAATAATTTCTCTAAAATTAATATGTTTCTACTGATTCTTCTCTTATATTGGGAGCATAGCGTTTGCAGTGTGTTAAGAGTTAGTAACCTTCAGCTGTTTAGTTTAGACTAAGTGATTATCACAGGTTTCTTTTCTACTATTAATGTTGGTAAACTGTAGCTAATTGTAGATTTTTTGATAAGTCAGTATTTGGGGCGTTTAAGTAGGCCACCGTTTTGATATTTAAAGGTGAATTAACTACATCATTTGATTGGTTTCTAGAATATGTCAATAATTGGTTTGTCTACTAATAGTGTTCTTGTTCTCGAAGGTGGCAATACAGATTATTCTTGCTCTACAGTTCATGTCAATAGCTGGCTAGTCTTTGCGCCACTAGTATTTCTTCAATTTTCTTGCCTCTCAATAAAATAAATAAAGGAACAACAAATCAGATTATGTTATAACTAAGATTGCCAAACCCAATAGCTGAGTAATCCTACATCAGGCATGAATATCAAAATATAAGCAAACTCAAAGAGATACCAAGGAAGGACATAAAGACCCTATCAGATCTGCAGTCCTAGCATCATAATCATTAGAGAAAAGGCAATGTGACACCTAAAAATTTGCTTAACTCTACAGAAGCTGATATCATGGAACAGAAAGCAGTAAAGCTTATAGAAAAAGAAGTAAAAAAGGGGAGTGAATCAATCAGTTTAACTAAGATATACTTCAAGAAATGCAAGTAAACTTACACAAAAATTTACCAAAGAACTATTGATTTTAATTGATCAAAAGTTGAATGAGTTTATAGAAGGCACAAACAAAAGGCTGATTGAGTTAAACATGAAAGGACATTTTGGTAGAGAAGTAGAAAATATGAGAAGAAATCAAGTTGAAATGCAGGATATGACAAATTAAGTTGGAAAGTTTAGGATGCTATCTCCAGCATTGTGAGAACAGAATCTCAAACCTCAAAGACAAGGTTGATAAATTAAGTGATGTACTCAGAGACACCTTAAAACGTGAGACTACAAGGCAGCTGAATGCAACAACTGCTGGATGACTCAAAGAGAGCAGACCTCAGAATTATGTGTGTGAAAAAAGATGAGAGAAAAACATAAAAGGTGTAAAGAACATATTTGCTGAAATCATGGCAGAAAAGTTCCTGAACTTCATAAGCAAAATGATACTGAACTACAAGATACAGGCAAAACACGAAATACTTTTGACCTGAAGAGAACCTCACCACATCATGTCATAACCAAAATACAAAAAATTCAACAGAAAGAGAGAATATGAAAACATTAAATTAAAAAAACATTATTCTATCAAACCAAGGTCATTAGAATTACTATGAACATGTCAACACAAATCTTAAGGGCCAGGAGGGCCTGGAATGAAATCTTACAAGTTCTAAATAAAAACAAGTGTCAACTCAGACTGTTGTATCTGGTAAAATTTTCTCTCAAATTGAAGAAGAATATATATATATATATATATATATATATATATATATATATATATGACACAAAGATTCCAAATAATTTCATGAATTTGGAAGCGGAAATATCGAAGTGATATTGCTGAGTTACAGAGACAAATAATTGAGTTAGCAGTAACTTCTGAAGCTGTGTTGTAAGATGCTCCATATGTTACCTCTTTGATGAAAGAAACATGAACAGCGCCAAAAGAAATTTTCTAATCAAAGTTTTGGAACTCTGGTAATTAAAGGTTTGAATCAATCTGAGAAAATATATTCAAAAATTAACTAATGAATCTCCATAAGACAGATCATTTTTTAGCATTTTAACTTGCTCTGATCTTACTCCTTTCTCCTCACCTCCATGGTAGCATTATTATTTTTTTTTTTTAGAACGTCTCAACTGAGATAGTTTTAAAAACCAGCAGCCTAGCAGTTACTGGAAGGGAATAGTGTGTTTGGAATTCACCAAAAGCCACATTTCACAGAAATTCTTTAATCTTTTACTTTGGAAACTCATGCTAAAGGTTCATTCTCGGGACTTCTTTTTATTTGACCTAATTAAGAGTTTATTCAATGCAGACTGTCTTATCTTCAGGGCATTGCACCAAAAGATCATTAGTAATTATCTAAAATAGCAGCCCTTTGAGGTGGTGATTCTAGTTAGTATTAACAAAAGGTTGATTAAAAAATAAAGAAAAACCTTGGTAAGTAAGTGTCTATAGAAATCACTGAAAAGCTTCAAATTATCCCTGGTCAAGCAGAAGGCCAAGTATATGCATAGAACTATCTATGTGTCTACAGAAAAGGAATAAAAATGACAGAAGTTCTCACTCATGACTGATTACAGGGCGCTTTATAGAAATTTAAAAAAAAAGAGTAAGGCAGTGGTTCAAATATTCAGATGACTATAGAAGAAGGTATGACTCACTCTACAAAGAAAGATTTTATCAAATCAAAATATCTAAGTAAATATTTATTCAACATTTTCTCGTCCACGGAACAGCCACGCTGAGATTTGAGTGGATAAATGGGTAAAGAGTATACTTTTCAGAATTAAGATAGCCGAGTCATAAAACAACTAACAATTATCAACCATACATACCTAGAAACAACCATGAAGCCTCTTAGAATTGTTATATAATTTCCAAAGTTATAACATCTTACTACTTAAAAAAATATTCTATGTGGGGCCCGGTAACATAGACCAGGAATCTCAACATTTTGAGAAGAAAAAGAGGGAGGATCATAAATTCAATCCTAGTCTTCATAAATTAGGAATTTAGCAAGATCTTGTCTCAAATAATAAAAATGGGCTTAGAATGTAGCTGAGGGTTAATGCTCTGTGTTTATTTCCAGTACGCAAAAAAGATTGTATGCAAAAATAATAAAGTATGATGTATGTACAAGGACAAAAGTAATTGCGTTTTTTCTGTAGAAAACTACATATTTTCTTGACATGTCAAAGACTTCAAATTAGACATTACAAATAACTGAAATAAATATAAATATATTAAAACATATCTACAGGCCCAAAAATGCTGGAGAAGCTGTCTCATTTTTTAGACAGTGCAGATATCAAGCAAAAATTGATCAAATAAGACAAAGATGTGCACCATATTTCGGTAAAAGGAGCAATTCGACAGCAAGGAATAACAGTTGTAGATATGGATTTTTACTAAATGTTGGTGCACCCAACTTCATAAAATGGAATCTAATGAACATAAGATACATATTCATGCAATCATACAAGAGGACTTTAATACCCCACTCTCACAAATTAATAGGTCAAAGAGAACAAAAGGATTAATAAAAATATATTGCATTTCTCTATGGCTAGGGATGTTGAGCATCTTTTCATGTATTTATTGGTCATTTGAACTTCTTCATCAATGAACTACCTCTTCATTTCATTTGCCCATTTTCAATAGGGTCCTTAATTTTTTTTTTGGGGGGGGGGTTGTTTACTTTTCTTCTGTTCCCTGTATAGTCTGGTTATGAGCCTCCTATCTGAGATGTTGGTGGTGAATTTTTTTTTCCAGTCTGTTGGTTCTCTTTTTACCCTGATAATAATTTCCTTTGCTTTGCAGAAACTTTTTAATTTGACATGATCCCTTTTGTTAATAATGGGGATAATTACTTTAGCTTTTGGTGTCTTATTAACAAAGTCTTTGCCTACACTTCTGTATTTTAGATATTTGCCTTAAAATATACCAGGGAACAAATGAACTTAATATGTTTACAGACTGACTGTTTTATCTCACAGCAACAGAATATTCTTTTCCCATAGGAACCCAAGGAATATTTCTGAAAACAAAAACATAAACATGTCATAGACCATAAGGTATGCTCCAATAAATATAAAATAGAAGTAACTTCCTATATACTGTCAGATCATAGAAAAATTAATATAGGTAATTAAAATAGCAAAAACAACTTCAACTTCAGAAACTATGGAAGTACAAAAAGGTTAAAAAATTATTTTTGATCGATGGGTCAAAATCAGAGAAGCAATTTAAATCTAAGAAAATATTTAAAATTTATATAATCAAGTGACTATGGAAACAATATCTCAACACGTATGGGACACAATCTTAAAAAGGAAATGTATAATTTTGATAACATGCATTAAAAGAATAAAGCAATCTCAGGTTGGAGTGGAGCTCACTGGTTAGAGTGTTCGCCTAACAAGTTCAAGGCCCTTGCACCACATAAACTAGACATGATGTGCACACCTGTAATTCCAGCACTCTGAAGGCTGAGAAAGGATTGTCATGTGTCCAAGGCTAATCTGGGCTACATAGTGAGTTTAAAACCAGCCTGTTCTGAAGAGAGTGAGAGAGAGCCCCTGTCTCTAAAAAATAAAAGTATAAGAATATTGATTTCAAACAAATAACCTAAAGATGCACTTCAAAGTCCTACACTTCAAAGTCCTACAAAAGTGAGAACAAGCCAAACCCAGTAACAGTAGAAGGAAAAAAATATGAAGATTAGAAACATAATAAAATTTAAAATAAATTACACATTACGTCAACGAATCAGAGGGCTTGTTATTCAAAGAATAAACACGATTGATAGATGTTTAACCAGATTTATCAGGACAAAAAGAAAAAATACCTACTAATGCAACTAGAAAGAAAAAAGTAAAATAAAATAAATTAAAAAATAAAAATGGACACAAGAAAAATTCTGGAGATTACAGAAACTATGTCAAAACTTATATTGCAAAATATTCTAAAACTTAGAAGAAATGGATAAATTCATAGATACATGGAAATATTAAAATTAAATCAAGAATATTCAAGTAGCCTGAAAAGACCAAAATCAGGAAATATGCAGTAACTAGAACCTACCAATTGAAACATGCACAGGATTACGTGGATTTAGCACAGAATTTTGGCACAGCTTCATTGAAGGTCTGATGTTGACCCATTAGGCAGAAAGTTATATATTTACAAGCCTGAAGAAAGGTGACTCCAAATACATGAAAAGCAAAGAAGTATTTTCTGCTTGACTTCTTTTGTTCCAATTCTTTGATTTTTGGAGACAATCTTCCTGTTTAATCCAGGTGGGTCCTGGATTTACTGTGTAGCCAGCCAGGCCTCAAACACGTGGCAATCCTCTTCTCGCAGACTCTCATGTGCTGGGACTACAGATGTGTCATTGTTCTGTTTTCTTTGGTTTTAAATTAGGGTGTGTTTACAGAAAAGCGTACATTCCTGTGTTCAGTGAGCTAATATCTGAGATCAGACAAATATTTCTATCAACCTAGAATTTTCCTTCTTGCGTCTTCCAATTAATCTTCTCTCTACAGAAGTAACAACTGTTCCTACTTCTAGTATAATGTTAATTATATTAATTTTAATTTTTAAATTGCAGATTATAACACTACCACACTGGTTGTGACACAATACCACAAATTTGTGCGTGATATTAATACATTTTTAGTGTTTGAATTTTACCCCTACTTCTCAGAATCCTAGAACATTGGTTTTTGTAAGTTCAAGTTGCTAATTAATCTTCTATTCTAGCTCATGTCCTCTTTGATGAACAGAAGCTTTTTTTCACCCGATGGTCACATATGATTAGGTTGTACAAGTAAACTGGTCTTTAAGACTGTTGCTGAACTATACA
Source organism: Ctenodactylus gundi (assembly GCA_004027205.1). Taxonomy (NCBI): domain Eukaryota; kingdom Metazoa; phylum Chordata; class Mammalia; order Rodentia; family Ctenodactylidae; genus Ctenodactylus; species Ctenodactylus gundi. Next base: position 99,596 of record PVKB01000134.1, read on the forward strand.
AGTAGTTAAAATTAACTCCCATAAGCCAAACTCATATTTTCATAGTAAATGATATATAATATCTTAATCCTCAGTAGCTTTTGAAACTGGGTTAAGGGTACTATTCCTAATTTATGGATGAGAAAAAGATTCAACAAGTAGCTGACTTGTACAGAATCCCTTTGTAATAAGCACTGGTGCCGGGACTAGATTTCTCTTTTGCCATTCCATTGTTTCAGGTTGCATGTACACAAGGTAAGAACGAAATTGTTGTATTCAAAATATTTAACTTCTTTGTTTCTTTTCTGAGAATTCAGTTTGTTCATTTCTTTCAATTCTTAGTATAATGGTGAACGCTGTGAAAGCCCAGAGATCTGGCTAGACTTTTAGATTTGGATAGTGTTTCTTCGTGGTACTTCTCTGAAGTTTTTTAGGTTTGTCTGTAGAGGTTTATCTACTTACGCAATGGTATATTGACATACCTAGGGACTATTTCATCTTCAGGAATTTCCCATCTCCTTCTAACATCAATAAGCATAATGTTTTTTTTCTTTTAATTCAACAGACATTTTAGTTCGTTTTAAGCAACATCCTTACAAATAGTACAAAAATCATGGCAGCATCCCCTTATTGACTTCAAACCACTGAGTACAATCTCCAGAGACCTGAGGACCATGCCACATACAGACCTGGGCAGGAGCAAGGGCACCATTCTTGGCTGTTTTACCCACCACCAATGATAACCACTTTACCATCCCCTTTCTCCTTACTTTATTAATCATTAACTTTAGATAAAATTCACAAAATCTTGTGGTTTCCCACAGATAAAATTCAGACAAGCTTATGTTTTCAATCTTTACCTCAAGGAGAGTTAACATTCTCTGAACATTTTGATAAGTTCCAGGGCCCATGTAAACTCCATATCATGGATAAGGGTTTTAGAAAATTTTATATACAAAAACAAAATTTAAAAAAAAATCAGAGTGCATTCAAGATGCAGGCAGTATACAATCACTCCAGCAGTGGCTTCACTCAGGATGAAAACCTGAGATTTAGTGAATGAAAATCCTCTATAATTTGGCTAAGAATGTGGAGGAATGGCTGTACCTGAGTGATGACCACAATACCGGAAGAGAATCAGTAGATCACCAGCCAAGTTAGTGGATGTCTCAGATCGAAAAGAGGCCCTGAGGTCAGCCAGAGGACAGGGCCTGAGGTGATGGTGGACAAGTGTGCCCAGCCAATCCCTGGGTCCCAGGTGGCAAGTGCAGTGGGAGAATTAATGGCTAGGATGGTGGCTTTGGAAGGTGATTATCAAGCTTGTGGCTGTGCACAACAGACAAGAAAGGTCCTGGGTTCCAGTATGCCAGAACACTGAGTCACCCAGTTACAGTAACAGGGAAATCCTTGCTGCTGAGGCAAGGCCTCCAAGGGGAGGGACTGAGACTGAATCACAGTACTGAAATTGTAGTCAGTGGGTTAAGTGCATTGTGAGTTCTCCTAAGAGAAGAACTATTAAAAAGCCACGCTTCAGGGAATTCTAGAACTTCTTTTTCCTGGTGACAATGGAGGAGAGAGTGACAGCAGAAGAAGAGGAAAAAAAGACTGTCAGCTCTTGAAAATTTTGAGCCCAATGAGAACACATCTCATCTCAGAAAACAGAGTTCTCATCCTCCCACTCCCATAGCACAGGTGGGAGAAGAGCCAGCTGACTTGGGTGCAGTTTTCTGAGGCGGGGGGTGGGGGGAGTGTAAGTACCTTTGGACATGCAGCCATCCTGCTTTTGCTCAACCAAGCCAATCAGGACCTGCAAACACAATGCCAGAGTGGCACATCTCTGCAAACTGAGATACAGGAAAGGAGGATATTGCTCACACCTTCCCTCTCAAATAGGAAATCAAAGGTCTTGGATATGAGACTTCTTATTAAAATAACACAGGGAAGTACATTTTGTCTTTTTCCATCTTTAGTTTTTAAAATATTAGTTTTTGCATTTCTTTCTCACTCAAGCAGCTCTTTATGCCATTCTCAGACAGCTTCTCTCTAGATTCTGCTCATAACTCTCCTTGTTTCTTCTTACCATTGTTTCTATTGCTTAGATTATCGGCCTTCTTCTGATCTGATATTGAAGCTCTGTCTTGCTTTTCTATAATCTATGTATAACTTTACGCTTTTTATCACTTCTTGAAAGCTAACCATTAGTCTCAGTCTATGTTCTCTCTACCCTCACCGCTTTCATTGATAGTAGTGTTAAGTAATGATAACTCACAGCCATATAATTTGACCTGTTGAGAATTAATAAATTTATACTATTTCGTTAGACATAGGTAATAAAGGTAAGATTTTTCTATATTTTGAATAATTATAATATAGTATCACCTTTAACCAATTCATCTAAAAATTTGCTAGGCACTCTCTATAGATGCCTTCATTAGTAGTAAAGATCCCATTTCTAATGCTGAGAGTGCAATGCTTATATGAGCTAACTTTTTACAATATGTCAATAGCCTGCATGTTCTAATTTTTACCGTTGATACTGATATCTGCCCCACTGTTAAAAGAGAGGAGAGCAATTAGAATCTATTAAGGGTTGGTACTTTCTAATGGTTTTGTTTAGCCACTACAGGTAGGTAAACAATATACAGGCTTATTTTATTGTTGATAGTAAGACAGTATTGAGAATAGTGGGGCTTCTCAAAGAGTCCATACTAGGTTTATTTACATAGATACATTGATGGTGTTAACTGTGCCTTTTAAAGCCGAGGATAGAATAGTTGTAGTATTAAACTAGTGATTAGGTTCTTTGAATAATCTTTGAGTCATAGGTTACAATGTCATGGAAGATGGCCAAGACATTCATTTTGATTTCCAAAATATGCCTAAAATTACCTTGTCCTTAGAACATATACCATGCTATAATATGGTTCTACTTTTTTGAAATAGAGGAGATTAGATAACAAGCAAAAGGCCGCTTACTCCAAATTAATAGCTAATAAATCTAAAAACTGACATAAATATTTAAATTAACTCAAGCAAATTTCAAGGAAAAAATAAAGAAATCTGCATAGTAGGGAATCCATAGACATTTTTTGATATACAACTCACAGGAATGAAACCATGGGTAAGGCAATAAATCACTTGAAAACACACCTGATTCCCAGAAAATGATATTATGGTACCTGACGTGGTGAAACTTACAGCAAAGGAGGTCAAAACTAAAACGGATATATTCACCAAAGAGTTCTAAAATATACACTTAAACAAATGCAAGGGATGCTCAGTGAATTAAAGAGAATTTAATGAAACAAACAACAGTCGTGATAGATGAAACCTTGATAATTATAAAGATACAATTAAAAAGATAAACAAGTAATATAAAAATGAAGGAATAATTCAGCAGACGAGTAGGAAGATTGAAAGTATTTCAAACTGATATCTAGAACATGAAAAACTTACATCAAATCATGGAAAATCAGACTGAGCATTTTGAGGACAAATTATAGGATGTTGAAGGTAAGTGTGACAAATCAGACTAATACCAAATAACCATGACCAGAAAAAGCCTCTCTATACTCGTTTTAATGAGAATCCTAAATGCTCAAGACAAAGAAATATGAAAAAAAAAGCTGCAAGAAACACACAGAAAGTAACCTACAAAGACATATCCTTCAGAATAACTGTGGACTTCTCAACACGGACTTTAAAGGTCAGCAATTAATACAGCGAAATCATTCAAGTGATAAAATAAAATAAAATAAATGCCAACCCAAATAGTTATATTCCACAAAATTATTCTTCAAAATAGTGGAAGTAGTTAAAAATTATTGGCAAACAAATTACAAAGATATTTATGACCACTGTTGGGAAGAAGACTTAAAGGAAACTTAGAGATAGAGATAATAGCAGGAAAAGACAATCCAAAAGGAAGAAAAGCAATCAGAAGCAGAGAAATCATCCAACAATATTGTCAAGCACACAATCAATATTGAGGCATTATAATGACAGGATGTAGCACAGCAAAAGTAGTAATCAGAGAGAAATCCACGATATGAATGTGCACATTAACAAAATAAAACCTTACCAAATAAGCAAATTAATAAGCATCTCAAGTTCCCAGGGAAGCAAGAACAATTGAAATCCAGAAGTAGTAAAAAAAAAAAAAAAACATAAAGATAAGAGCAACATTCAATGAAATTGAAACAAACAAAACAATAAAAAGATCAAGAAAACTGAAGAGTTGATTCTTCAAAAGGATAAATAAGTTTGATAAAATTTTGGCTAAGTTAATAAAAAGAAGTGAAGAAAGACTATCAGTGCAATTAGAAATGAAAAGGGGGAAATTAGGACAGACACTTCTAAAATTCAGAGAATTATAAGAAACTGTTTTGAAAAACTATACTAAGACAAACTGGAGAATTTTTAAGAAAAGGACACATTTTTCGACACATATTAAATACCAAAACTGAACCAATAAGACATAAGTACCGTAAGTAGACCAATAGCAAATATAGAAATTGAGGCAGTAATAAAGTCTCTAACTACAAACAAAAATTGAGAACTGGGAGTACTCACTGAAGAATTCCACCAGTACTTCAGAGAAAAGCTATCACCAAAATTTCTTAAACTGTTGCACTAAAATTGAAAGAGAAAGAATATGTCCAAACTCATTTCTAGAAGACATTATTACCACCATGTGAAAACCAAAGACTTAACAAGGAAAAAAAGCTTTAGGCCAATCTACTTAATGAGCATAAATGCAAAAGTCCTCAATAAAACACTGGTGAAGCAGAATTCAATAAATTGTTAAAAAGATTACTCACAATCACCAAGTTGGATTCATCCAAAGTATGCAAGGATGGTACAATGTGCCAAATCAATTAATGTAATGTACTACATAAACAAGACAAAAGACAAAAATCAAAAGATCATCTCAATAGATGTAGAAAATTCAACATTCATTCCTGATTAAAAAAAAAAAAAACCTTGAGAAAAATAGATGTAAAAGGACTTCATCTCAAAGACATAGAAGCCATTTGGGCCAAACCTACTGACAACATTTTATTAAACAATTAAAAATTGAAATCCTTTCCCCTGAAGTCAGAAACAAGACCAGCCTGTCCACTCTATTCACTCCTTTTTGATATAGTACCAAAATTCAGCCAGAAAAAAATCAGGCAAAATAATGAAATAAAGAGAACATGTATTAGAAAAATAAAAGTTAAATTATCCATATTTGCAAATGACATGGTTCTCTATCTAGAATATCCCAAATACTCTACCAAGAGACATTTAGAGCAAATTAACAAATTCAACCCAATTGCAGGATATAAAATGAATACAAACAAAACAACAGTATTCCTCTACACTAACAACAAATTCAATGATAAAGAGCTATGAAGAATAATCTCATTTTCAATAAATTCTCAAAAAAGTAAATAACGAGGAATAAACCTAACCAAAGAGGTTAAGGTTTTCTGTATTGAAAATTACATTATGCCAAAAAAAGAAATTAAATAGGACTTTAGAAAAAAAGAGAAAGAGATCTGTTCCTGAAGAGGCAGAATAAGCATTGCTAAAGTAGCCATTATTGCCAAAATTGATTTTTCACAGAACTTTTTTAAAAAGCATAAAATTCATATGGAATCAAAAGAGAACACGAATAGACATAAAAATCCTGACTAAATAGATAAAAGCGGGTAGCATCACAATTCTGGACACAAAGTTCTATTACAATACAAAAGTAATAAAAACTGTATGGTACTGGGATAAAAACAGACAGGTTAACCAGTGGAACAAAAGTGAGGATGCAAAGACAAACTCATGCACCCTTACTCATCCGCACTTTAACAAAGGGGTCAAAAATATACACTGGAAAATGGATAGCTTCTTCAATACATGGTGCAGAAAAAAACTGATTATCCACATGCGAATGAATGAATCTAGACCTGCACATATCACCAGGCACTAAAATCAAATAAAAGTGGATCAAAGACCAAGAATTTAAAATGGAAACACTGAACCTACTCAGAACAAAATAGGTAAAACTCTGGAAGCTATAGGCACGGGAAAACACTTTATTAATAGAAAACCCCAGGCTAAGAATAACCCCCAAAATTAACAAATGAGAACATATAAAATTTTAAAAATTCTTTCCAGTGAAGCAAACAATCAACAGAGTGAAGAGGCAACTGACAAAATTGAGGGAAAAGCATCACTTCAAATAAGGGGATATTAACTAGAATATAAAAATAAAGAAATAAAAATAGATCCCTCAAAATCAAAGACCTAAATAAAAAGGTAATTCAGATGAATATACAGTTCTCAGATGAAGAAGTACAAATGGAGAGCAAATACAGGAAAAATGTTTGATATTTTTAGCCACTAGGGAAAGAAAAGTCAAAAAAAAAAAAAAAAAAACAGATAACTGCTTACCCAGTGAGAAAGGCTTTTAACAAAAGTGTAGGAAAAAGAACCCTCTTACATTGATAGTGAGGCTATAAGCTTATACAGTCATTGTGGAATGTAGGATGGAGATTACTCAAAAAACTAAAAATAGATATTCCAATTGACCCAGTAATATCTCTCCAGGTTTTCTTACCAAAAGAATTAAGAGCACCATATAGCAGCGGTACATGTATGCCCATGTTGATAACAGCACAACTACTAATAACTAAATCATGGAAGATGCCAAAATATTTGTCAAAAGACCAATAGATAAAGAAAATGTAGCATATATACACAACAGAGTACTACTGTGCCATAAAGACAGATTTGAGTGATTTGCAATAAATGTATATAACTTGAGATGATTATACTTAATGAAGTGAATGAGGATCAGAATGTTAAATATCACATTGATTCTCTAATAGGAGGAATTCTCTAATATGAGATTAAATAATAGAGCTAAATGGTTGATATGTTATTAGAGGATTGGAGGGAGGAAATGAGAGTAGGAAAAATGAGGAGAAGGGAATGTGAAGTTGATGTGACATATATGTGCACACAGTATTCAAGTTCAATGTAGCTATTGCATACTAAGTTTTAAAATGGACCAACAAGAAAGACATCTACCTAGAGGGTAAACATAGACCTACGTCCCTGTCAAGTAGGTAAACATAGCTAACTTTGTTAGTTAAAAAAAAAATCAATGATTCACAGCCAGATGCATTCTTGGAAGCTAACATTACTCTGATACCAAAACAGGACACAATCTCCAAGTCAAACCAAACCAGACATAACAATCACAGCAAATAAGCACAAAAACCCAAACAAACAAACAAAACCCGAAAGGCCATTTTCCTTAATGGACATAAATGAAAACATTTTCAACAAGATGCTTGCAAATAGAATATAATGAATGATTAAACGTTTATAAATCCTGATCAAGTCGCAGTCATTCAAGGAATGCTAGGATGCTTCAATATATGTGAAACAATAAACATTACATATAATTGAAACAGAAACAAAGACAAAATCTTCATGATCATCTCAACAGATTCAGGAAAATGTCTAACAAAATTTAACATCTATTCAACTTAAAAATTTTGACAAAAATAGGTGCAGAAGGACCATATCTCAAAGTCATGAAAGTCATTTATAGAATCTCATATCTCAAAGTTATACCAAACAGTAAAAACTGATTTTTTAAAATTTTGAAACAACACATAGATGTTTATTCTTATCACTTCTGTTTAATAATTAAAAATATAGCAAGAATCATCAGGCAAGACAAAGAAAAGCACGTGTATAGATAAGGAGAAATTATCTTTGTGGGCAGATGATGTGGTTCTTTACATAGAAAACTCAAAGAACTTCACTAGAAGGCTCTTATGATTAATAAGAAAATTCCATAAAGTACCAGGTCTTAGTTATATTGTCACTGATGGAAGAGAAATACCCGACATCCACAATTTAAGAAGGAAAAGACTCACTGTAGCTAAAAATTTCAGAAAGCTGCAGTCGGGCACCTGGCAATGTTGAACACACATGGAAGATGTCACAGAAGGAGAGCTCTTCGCAGCATTGCACATGGGAAACCGATTGAGTGAGGAAGGATGGACTTGCCCTTCCAAGTAATCCACCTCTTCTGGGTAACGCTCCAGTGGTCCATCCTCTCTTATCAGGTCCCACCTCTTAACAGCATCCAAATGCATGAAGCTTTGGGGAAAAATTACAGATCCAAACTGCAACCTGGCATGATACAAAATCAATACACAAAAAGTGTTTTCTTAAGCATCAACAATTAAGCCACTGCCAGAGAAATTAGAAAAACAGTTCTATTCATCGTAGCCCCTCTAAAAATCATAGAAAATAATCTAATGAATTGAATATTTCTATACAAAGACCATACTACTCTGAAAAAAGGAGGTTGAAGAGAACAATAAAAATATCTTTTAAAAACAGTGCTTTAAAATAAGAAGAATATTTTCAAAAAGAGGACGAATAACAGATGGCTTTTGATCCAAGTTTACAAAATAATTTTTCAACAAGGAAATTCATGGTGTGTTTCTGGATTGAGATAGGACGTTAGAATCTTAGGCTAGGAGTCTAATAAACTATATTTGCCTATCTTTAGACATAGGATTTACTTTTATTTTTTGTTACCTCTCCCTTCAATGTCTACATTCTAAATTTAACTGAAGGAAGTGTTAAGCCTTTTAAGTCACACAAAAGGATACCAGGTATTCAAGTCTCCATGGAGAAGTGGTGTATCTCTTAGTCAAGAACAGTCCCTGGAAAAAAATCTGATTTTTTTATAAATGTGTTTATAATTTATTAGATTTCTTTTCAAAATAAAGTAAGATTTTTTTTGGAAAAAAAATGTAAAATGAGGAAGGGAGCTAAGGTCGTCCTTCCCACCAACTACTAGATAATCAGGCTTTCCACTAAGTTGCTTTTAAACACATACATGAATCCCAAATTGTACAACACATTACAGATATGGGATTTGGGGAATCAATGAGTGTCTATGCTCACTCCTTTTTCAGCTGTTCATCCCTTTCCTAGAAGAACATTGCCCATCTTTCTGCCCTGTCACTCATGTTGGGGTCTATTTATGCCATCATTTTTTGTGAACTTTATAGGAGGAACACCTGTCTATATTCAGTCTTTTGAGTTTGGTTCATTTTACTGAGCACTATTGACTCAAGGTGGCCCATTTTCATTTAGAAGCTTCATAACTGTCCGTATGGTTTTATAGTATTACATTGTATGTAGGTATTACAATTTCTTTAACTATTCCTCTATTGATGAGAAGATAAATCTCCACACCAGAGGATGTGGCTCACCTAAAGTACTACTTATAGTGATGGCTTGCAGAGACCACCCACTGGAAGCCACCAGGACAGGATGGGAACAACACTCCATCATTCAGGAAATTCTCCAGGAACAGTGCCTGGATAAAATGCTATCAGAGTAAAACATGAAGCACTTAGCACCTACTTAACAAAAAATAAGGGGGAGGTGGCTGACTTTTTTTCTTTTCTCTCTTTTCCTTTTTCTTTTTGTGATCAATTTTTATTTTGGCTTTTCTATCATTTGTCAGTTTGGTTTATATTTTTATCATCTTATCTTTTCTTTTTTATGTTTTTTCTTTCTCTCTTTTTATGATATTGTTTCTTATTTTTCATACAACTCATTAGGTACACTTATTTTAAGTCTACCTTAGTATTAGTTTTTCTTCTTTCTCTTTGTTCTTTTTTTTTCCTGCCTGTTTCTCTTCCATACACTTCCACTGCTTCCTGACGCCTCATTATTTTTTTCCTGAGGCTTTCCCTCTTCTAATTAACTCCCTAAGCTCTTTTCCATAAGGCTTTATATAGTTTTTGAAGCAATACTCTCTCTACTTCATACACAACTCTCCCTGAGTCATCTGAATATTATTTATGGGACTTTTCCTCTATCTGTTATTTTGAATTGGGTAGAAATATTGCCAGGATTTTCTCTATCATATAAACATTTCTCCACTTTCTATTTCAGACCTAAACCTAACCCCCAATCTTAGTCTGCACTCTCCCTACTCTAATTTTTCTATTATGTATGCATCAATAGTTAAGAAACATGCAGGCTAGCAGAGATGTATTATTTGTACAATATCTAGCTAATAATTAATAAAATACTTTTGTGTATATACTACTATCAACTATAAAGTGGTACTAGGAACAAATTCTTTTAACAGGCCACCAAACAATGTGTATCTAAAGCACCTCTGGTAGTTTAGATAATTATTAGTAGACTAAGTGGGGAGTTGGTGTATATATCAATATTTGGTTAACATAAACATATAGATAATAATAAATAAGCATAAATATAAATACAAATATATGCCACAATGATTAAAAAAAAGATATAGTGGATGGATCCAACAAGACTAGGCAACCCTAGAGTTCTGGGTTAGCCAAGAAAAGAAATATAGAGCTCTATAATTTTAAAGTCTGTGTTATACTATTGATATTAAAAATGTAATTCAATGAGTAAATACTAGATTTAGTTAGATATATAATGAACATATATTATACCTATTAATGTTGTGGGTAGAATAGTTATAATGTTAAATTAGCTACTAGGCTTCGCCAATAAGTTATTGATATTAGATAGTACTTTAAATACAAACCTTTATTCAAAGTGTAAACATTGGCATTGATAACGATCTTGAAACCCAAGTTATGCTAACAAATACTATGTCTCTGGGCAGTCTATAATTCTGTATTCTGCTTTTCCCACACCAAAAAGTAGAGGAGATTAAAGTCTCCATAGAGGGCTGGACATTGAGAATACCTTAAAAATTAAAAGCTAAATAAATTGAAAACGGTCACAAATTTTAAAACCTGAACAAAGTCAAAGCAGAAATAATCTAATAAAAGAATCTCTGGGATAGTGACAGAGACCGTCAAAGATGCTTGAGCTTCAACTCACAGCAAGAAAACCTCGGAGGTAATGAGGTGATAAGTCAACTACCTGAAACCTCAGAAACTTATATCAGAGATCTTGAAATAGCAGAACCTACAGACAGAAAAGTCAAGAACAAGGATAAGTGTTGGCTCAGAAATGCACACAAAACATAAAAGAGAAGCACAGGGAGCTCAAAACACACATACTTGGAGTAACAACAGCCAATAATAAGAAGTTAGAGGAACACAAAGAAGAAACAAAAACAGATAATAAAGTAATTCAAGAAATTAGGGAACAGTTGGCAGAGATATAGAAACAAAAGTTGAACTTCAAACTACAAAAATTTTACAGAAAAAATAAATAATCAGCTAGAACATTTTGAGGATAGATTATCAGATCTTAAAGATAAGGTCATAATCTTAAACATACAGTTTGTAAAGACCTTAGAACAGATAAATGAGAAAAGGAATGGTTACACCAGCTGATTGACGATTCAAAGAGAAAGAACTTCAGAACAATGGGAGTGCAGGTGCAAACCAAAATGGCTTAAAGGATATGTTCAGTGAAATTATGAAAGAAAATTTCCCATATCTGAAGAAAGAATTTAACATTGAAGTACTGCAGGGGTTTAGAACTCCAAACAACTTTGACAAAAAGAGATTAAACCTACAACACAGTATAATTAAAATCCTAATGACCCAACACAAGGAGAAAATATTAAAATCTGTAAGGGCAAAACAGAGGGCAACCTACAAATACAAACCCATCAGGTAATTGCAGATTTCTCAATACAAATTCTAAAGGTCAGAAGATTATGGAACAATATCATCCAAGTACTAAGAGATCAAAACTCCAGCCCAGATTACTATATCTAATAAAATTATTTCTCAAAATAGAGAAGTTAAAATTTTCCATTACAATGAAAAACTGAAAATAAAATCACATCCATTAGACAAGCATTGCATAAAATACTTGAAGCAACTTTAGGTGGAGAAAGGGAGATCAACAGGTACCAAAGACCCCAGAGAAGTGGAAAAAAATCAAAGAATAATGACCAGACTAGAAAGTAGGTCAAGCAATTAACACTGAAACATCTTAACAATGACAGAAAATAGCAAATATACAACAAGAATAACACTAAATATCAAAGGTCTCAATTTGCCCATCAAAAGACACAGAGTGTCTGACTGAATCAAAAAGCAAAACCCCACAGTTTTATGCTTACAATAGACACACTTACCTATAAGGAAACACATAGACTGAAAATAAAAGGATGGAATTCAACACTTCATGCAACTGGACCCAGAAACAAGCAGGGGTAGCTATATGTTCTCAAACATGACAGACTTCAAACTGAAACAGATCAGGAAAGACAAAGTTGGACGCTATATAATGGCTAAGTGAATAATACAACAGAAAGAAATCACAATTGTCAAAATGTATGCTCCTAAGTCTGGTGCACCTAATTACCTAAAACAAAACTTGTTAAACTTGAAAGGCCATATATGTCCTGAGACAACAATATTAGACGAATTTAATATACTACTATCACAGAAAGATAGATCAATGGAACAGAAAATCAACAAAGAAATATTACAGTCAAAAGACACTATGGAAAACTTGGACCTAATGGATATTTACAGAGTTTTCCACCAAACCTCAACAGAATACACATTCTTCTCAGCAGCACATGAAATATTTTCTAAAATAGATCATATAGGCCATCAGACATGCTTAAACAAGTACAAAGTAATCAAAATAATTTCTTGCTTACTCTCAGATCATAGTGGAATAAAACTGAAAATCAGTGGCAAAAGAAACAGCAGAAAATAAACAAATACATAGAAACAAAGTAACTTCCTACTGAACAAGCAATGGGTCACAGAAGAAATCAAATACTTCCTAGAGTTTAATCACGAAGGAAGCCCATGATGCGGGAACTATGAGACACAATGATAGCAGTCCTAAGGAGGAAATTCTTAGGTATAAATTCACACATCAAAAGAACAAAACAATCCCAAACAATTTAGTGATGCATTTCAAGGCTCTAGAGAAATAAGAATAACTAAATCAAAAAGTGTTGTAGAAAAGAAATTGTAAAAATCAGATCAAAAATGAACAAAATTAAAATTAAAAATACAATACAAAAAATCAATGAATCAATGAGTTGATTCTTTGAATGAATAAACAAGATTGATAAGCCTGTAGGTGAACTAACCAAAAAAAAATAAATAAAATACATAACAATACAATTAGAATGAAAAGGATGAAATTACGATGGACATTGTAGAAACTGAGAATTATAAGGAACTATTTTGGGTACTTATATTCCAACAAATTGGAGAACTTGGATGACTTTCTAGACAAATCTATATTGCTAAAATTGAACCCAGAGAATACAGAAACTTTGAATAAACCTATAAAACACATAGAAATTGAATCAGCAATGAATTCTCTATCCAAAAAGAAAAATTCAGGACCAGATGGGTTCACAGCAGAATTTTTCCAGTACTTTAGAGAAGACTTAATTGCAATGCTTCTCAAACTGTTGGGTGTCAAACTGGCAAGAGATGTAATGTTGCGATTAAACTAATATGTTTACTTGCTTAGTTCTGGAGCTGCCTATGCCATTATAAAGAGCACTTCTGAATGGTTTTGGGTGAGTTTTTGCATAAACTTGAGAACTATATATTATCACCAGTGCCTTCTTGTCTGACACTGTCCCCCTGCTCTTCTTCCTGTCCACCATCAACACAGAAATGTTTCTCTACCATCTCTTTGCATCACAAGATTCCTTTCTTGGAGCCATACAGCATTGAACTGAATGTCCTAAAACTATGAGCCAAAATATACTTCTCCTCCCTTAAATCATGGTTGTAAAGTATTGTATCCAGTGGTGGTAAAACTAATATTAGCAATAGAAATTATGGAAAGAAAGGTTATAGGTATAATTACCTATATTAAAATTTTGAAATAGATGAGCAACCTATCTTAGTTATTTTTTGTTTGTTTCTGAGACAGAATACAAGGCATCCACAACTTTGGGACTAAAATTTTATTTTAGCTCACAGTTTCAGAAGGTTTCAGTTTGCTTGTGGGTGGGCAGCTGGAAAATGGTGTCATCATATGGCAAGGCTAGAGCCAGGTCCAAGATCAAAGCTGGATCTGAAGATAGTGCTTCAGAGACAGAGATAACCACAGCATGGAAGAACAGAGCCCAATGTCGGAGGAGGCACAGAACTAGCACACACCTCTTAGTCAAAACCCAAGCATTGGCCCATTCCAGTCAACTCCCACCTCTCAACAGCACACAATATTCCTAAATACATGAGGCTTTTGGGAGACACCCCAGATCCAAATCACAACAGTGCAGATGTGTCTAAAAGTGTTATAAAGAGAACAAACCAAATAGAGATGCAATAAAAGTGAAACAATGATAAAGGTCAGAGCTGAATTTAGGAAATTTTATACTAAAAAATAATAAAAATATCATTAAAAGTGTTTGTCTTTTTTTAAAAAATCAAAATTGAAAATTCCTTAGCTAAAGTAACCAATATAGAGGGTCTGCTTAATAAAATTAGAAATAAAATGTGGATATTAAAAGCAATACTACAGGATATATCAAAAAACATTCTAAAATCTTGTATTTCAACATGGAAAATATAGATGACATGAAAAAATTCCTAGCTACAAGCAACTTCTGAAAACTGCATGAAGAGATTGTACTGGAGTTGTAGTTCAGTGGTTAAAGTGCATTCCTTTTAAGCATAACTACCACATGAGCTGGGGGCAGTGGAACATGTTGGTAATCCCAGCTCGCTGGAGGCTGAGTCAGAAGATAGGCAAAACATTTCCATGAGTCAAGAACCAGCCTGGACTACAGAGTGAGATCTTCTTTCAAAAAAAAATTGAATAAAGTAAAGAGATCTAGCATGTGATTAATAAGAAGTAAAGTTAAAGCAGTAATGAAACTTAAAAAAAATCCCAACTTAGGACCATATATATCTTTTGCTGCCTTTTACTAGACATTCAGAGAACTAATACCAATGCCCTTTGCCCTTTAAACTTCTTAAAATAAGAGTAAAAGGATTGTTTATAAATTCATTCTACAAAACAAAATTAAAAACTATACAAATACTTAACAGAATAGAAAACTACAAGTCAACATCCTTGTTAAACAAGGAAACAATATTTTCCATAATATGTTGTCAAAAAGAATTCAGTAACATATTAAAAAGTTGATGCACCCTGCTCAAGATTATATCCCAGTTATTCAAGAAAGGTTCAAAGTAAAAATAATCCTCTAAATAAATAGAATAAAAAATAAAAATAACATAACCATCTCAATAGCCACAGAAAATCCTCTGACAAAGTTCAAAATTTTGTAATAAAAAAAACTTAAAGAAACTAAGTAGATAAGAATTTTCTTAATATAGTGAAAGTTATATAAGACAAATTCATTGGCAACATTGCATTGGGGCACAACTGAAATAATTTCCTCTAAAATTAGAAATTAGATTAAAGTGTCCACATTCTTCTCTCTTGTTCAATATAGCACCTGAAATTTTAGCCAAAACAATCATGAAAGAGGAAGATACAGATACAAATACAAAAGGAAAATACTAAATAACTACTTGCAGACAATGCAAGCCTTTAGTTGAAAGATCCTACAAACATTATCAGAAGATTTTTCATAAGGTAAGCAAATGCAGCAGGTGACAAGGTACCAAATCAATATGTAAAAATTAATAATATTTTGTGAACTAAGTTGTAAGCACTGAGGTAGAATAAGGAAAACAATCTCATTCCTTATATTATGAAAAACATTAAACACTCAGAAATTAACCTAAGGAAAATAGTGAAAAGCCTCTATAATGAAAACTAAAACACCTGGAAAAAGAACTTTACGAAAAGATTAAAGGACTTCTTTTGTTCATGAATCTCCAGATATGTTATTGTTACAGTGGTTGAATAACCACTATGAAATCTATGAAATCCTCATCAAAATATAAATCGCATTCTTTACAGGAGTACAAAAGCAGTTCTAAATTTCATATGGAATCAAAAAGATGCAGAATTTCTAATGCAGTCCTGAGCAAAAATAATAATGATAGAGGTATCATACTACCGGATATAATATCTACTACTAAACTATATTAACAAACATAACATGGTAGTGGTTCAAAAATTGGCAAATAAGCCAACTGTTATGGTTTGGATATAGAATGTCCCCCAAAAATTCTCATGCATTTTAGATGTAGTGGATAATCCATGGAGTTTATAACCTGTAAGGTGGTGGCAAATGGTCAGGAGTGGTGGATTACAGGTGTGTGGCAGATTGCAGGTGTGTAATGGATTATATGTGTATGGCCTGGAAGGATATATGCTCCTGCCCTGGCTTCTTTGGAGTCCAGGATCATTTCTCCTATGTTGCTCTGAGCAACTGTTCTCTGCCAGACTCTTGCTGCCATTTCCAGATGACTTTGAATGGATTGAGATCTCATGAAATTGTGAGCTGAAATAAACATCTTTTCCTTTAAGTTGTGGTTGCTAGGTAACATGTCCAAACAATAAATAAGTCACCAAAGAAATAGAATAGAAAACACACCACACACACACACACACACACACACACACACACACACACACACACACACATCAAGAGTTATAATTGACATGTAAATATTGAGTACTGCCATTTTTCTACCATAAAATGCAGATTTCTTTCTGTTTTCTTGTTTTTTTCTAAGATGTTCTCCTTGATACATTCAAACCTTTCACTGTTTTCTTTGTTATATTTGTTCCCTGTATCTCTTTCCAGAAGACCTAAAAAAATTGTAGTGCTGAGTTAGTTGTCATGAATTCCTTGAAGTTTTATCATGGAAGGTCCTTATTTCATTGTCAATTATAAATGATAGTTTTGCTGGGTATAGTAGTCTTTGTGGCCAATTGTTTTCTTTTAGGACTTTCAAGACTTCACTTCAGGCTCTTCTGGTCCTCGGTGTTTGTGTTGAGAAATCTCTGTTACTCTGATAGGTTTGTCTTGTTATGTTACTTGATTTTTTTTCTTTCACAGCTCTGAGGGTATTTTCATTGCACTGAGTGTCTGTCACTTTTATTGTATGTCTCTGGGGAGGTTCTGTTTGGGTTGCATCTAGTTGTATATGTGGCATGGCTTTATCACTTGTATGTGCATTCATTTTTCTCTATATGAAAAGTTTTCTCTTAAGATTTCCAAGAATAAATTTAATACTTTAGTTTGGAATTCTAATTTTTTTTCTTGTATTCCTGTAATTCAGAGATTAAGTTTTTTGGAGTCATTTGTCATCTATTGGAGCCCATTTCTTTGTTGACATAACATTATTTGAACATTGTTCAGAGCTTAGTCTATTATTTTTTCCCATTTTATTGATATGTATAAGTGCAAAATTTAAAGTTTACATTGATCTTGAGCATTTTGTGCACATGTATATCGTGGCAAGGTTACAATACCTTCCCCTCTCTCCTTTTGGCCCTCCCCTACACACCCCACCTCCCCAGTTCCCATTATTTTCCATATTAAGTTCCGTGAGATAATTGTGATCTGGGTTTCTCATTTTTGCCCTTACTTTGAGGTCACATGCTCTTTCCTCATTTGGGGTCATTCTACTTCCCAAACTTTCCAAAGGAGTTTTATCCCTTTATGCTCTTCTTTATTTTATCATATTTTTTCAATTCTTTACTGAATTTTTCATTCATTTCTTGTATTGACTAATTATGTTAGCCTTGCCTATCTCTCCTCCTTAAGTTCATTAGCTAAATCCTTTTTAAACTCATTAAATATCTTGTACAATTTGCGGTTTGAGTCTGCTTTTTTATTCTTCCAGCAGATAAATTAATTTTTCAAAGTTTAGGAATGTTGAATCTCTTATTCCATCTGGGTCTCCCTTGGTGGACTGGGGTCTTTGTGACATGTCTTGAGCTTGTGTTTCCTCATCTTGCTGATGGGTGTCTCTGTGGTTCATGGTGGCTGATATATATATATATATATATATATATATATATATATATATATATATATATATATATAAAATCTCTGCTTCCTGATAATGAGGAGACCCTGATTTCCATAGTCGCTGGCTAATGTGTTCTCCTTTAGCTGCACAGTGTGCTGCTCAGAACACTGGGAGTTTCCTTTCCTTACACCTCCAGGCTCGTGATGTGCTGGTTGTCCCACCTGAGAAAGGCTTTTCCACTGTGACTGCAGCTGCCAGTCCCGGCACTGTCAGACATTTTGTGGGGGCGAGGATGACTCACTTCTCAAGCCTATACCAGCCTACTCGCTGAGGTGTGCAGGCATGGCAGAAGGTGTCCAAGGCTCAGTTTCAGCTCTTCTTTTGTTCTATGATGTGCCCTGTAATACACTGCAGCGTGTTTGTCTCTGCAGCACTGGCTCCAACCCCACGCTGCAGCGTGCATTAGAGAGTGCAGAAGACCCCTTCTCCTGAGAGTGCACTGGGGCATGCTTGTGTCCCCAGCTGCCTTCCTGAAAGTACACTGCAGGCTGCTTGTCTCTGTGCCACCCCCTGCAGCCCACATGCTGCTGTGATGCAGTTGGGGGCATAGGATGCCCCTCCTGATAGTGTGCTGGAACACGCTTGTCTCCACAGCACCAGTTCCATCCAGCAAGTCACATTCTGCTGATGTGACTGAGACCATAGAGGGCCTCCAATCCCCTTGCCCCCCCCCCCCCCCCGCCATGGCTCACCTCTCAGTATAAGTGCAGCTGGGCTTGCTTGTCTCTGCAGCCCGCTCAGGCATTCTATGAGGGAAAGGGCACTCAGTCTTTAACACTCACTTCTGAGCTCCACAGCACTGTGTGGGCACAATAGAGGCTGATCGTGTCTGACAATCCCTGCTTCTTGTTCCTTGGTGCCTGATAGCTCACTGCAGTGTGTTTTGCCTCTGCCTACCTGGAGGGTAAAAAGGACCCACCACTCAGGACCCCTTCAATCTCTATTTGCCAAACCCCCAGCCCCTAACCTTCCACCTTTGATTTTACCTCTTAGTCTTGCATTTTATTACAGTTATGAGATGCACTTTCCACTATCTATCTCTACTTGATTTCATTTGGTAGAAGCCTTTCTTGAAGTTCCTACTCCAATGCTGTTTAGACTGAACCTCCAGAGTTTTAAAATATATGTTTTTTAATTAAGTTATATGGGGCAACATTGCTCAGAATCTCCTCCCAGATTGTGGGTACTTTTACTCGTCTATATTTTGTTTCTAAATAATAAAGACCTATTCGACAACTTGAATTAAAATTGAAGTACATTGTATGTATTTTCTGATCAAAATAAAATAACAGTAGACAAACAAGAAAAGAAATTTTAGAAATTTACAAATATACTTAGATTGAAAAACACATCTTTGAAAGAACAACAGGCCACAAAGAACTAGACATTTATTGAAATAAAAATTAAAACACCATGTACATAAGCTAACATGGTAAAACAAAAGCAGTACTAAGAAGGTTGATAGCAGTAATAAAAACAATTAAATAACCCACATGATGATGTATTTTGAGGATGAAGAAAAACAATAACAGCCCAAGCACAAATTTAGTGTAAGAGAAGAAGTAGTAAAGATCAGGTAGATATAAAATTTTTATAAAGTACTCAAAAGATCAATAAAACAGAGTTGGTTTCCTGAAAATCTAACCAAAATAGGAAAAACTACATATCACAGTATTAGTTCTTTCTTTGAATTAAAAAAAAATGCATCGGCCTCAGGACACTACTGTTAAATGACCCCAAGAAAAATATTGTTTCTTATTAACATAAGTATATGAAATTATCAGATTAACAAACTTTTGCTCAACAAAAAATTCCTAAAGAAATTAAATCTGGTTTGGTAAATAGTAAGAAAACAGAAAGAAAGAAAGAAGGAAAGAGAGAAAGAAAGAAAGAAAGAAAGAAAGAAAGAAAGAAGAGAAAAGAGAGAAGAGATTTGAAGGAGTAAAAATGGCAAGTTCTCATATTTCCTAATAATTTATAGTTTCTAAAGCCTTTTCTGCAATTTCATTTATTTGATCTTCCCAACAAGTATACAGAACTGACATATATAAGGCCTTTTTTGATTTAGTTAAACTAAGACTGAAGAAAATCAATCGGACTTGTACCAAAAACAAAGCTACCGTGAAATGTTCTCTCTATAATGTAAATATGACTTGCTAAATCATGATTGCCCTGCCAATTTAACATATACTTTTTTCCCTAAAGACCATGTGATTACTGTAGACAACTCTCCAGAATGATGTACTTCTCCAAACCTAGCTAAGTCAAATATAATTTTCCTTTTCTCCTCAAAGGATTACTTACACGAATAGATTTTAGACAATCACAATAGAAGGCAATTTGTATGTCTTATTCATTACTATTTTCTCTGTGCCTACATTATGACGTGGAACATATGTATTAGCTTCCAAACAGTATTTATGAAATAAATGAAGGATTTACACATGTTTATAGGGAACAGTCTGGGCCACTAAGGGGAATTTGGGCCCAGGCAGAGCTCATCTATCATTCAAGTAGGAACAAGTGATCCTTGAATAAAAATATTTCAAACCTAATAATTTATTAAAAGATCAGTTTCTTGTTTCATAGGGTACCAAATTTATTCTTTCCAGAAAAGTCCAATTTAATAATAACTTACAATATGTACTTGTCAAAATTGAAACTTGGCAAACTGCTGCTATGATTAAATTAACTCTAGTGATTTTACATACGAGTTAACCTTTAGTTCTATTATTGGGAGGTATGACATTAATATGTATATATTCATTAAGTTAGTAGGATTAGAAGTAATATATGGAACTAAAATATGTGACAAATTTGTTTACTGTATTAAGACAAATTTTCAACCTTTTATGCAACTGCAAATCAACTTTATGATGATTATATTGATCAATGGGGGTATGTGAATAGTAATCTGTATAAAAGGCCTCTTTTCCTTTTTATATTTTAATGTTTAAATGAAAAATAATAATTAATAGATATACTTATGCTATAAAATGTAACATTTTGATGTATGTTTACAATGTGAAATAATAAAATTAAACTAATTAACAAATCCCTTATCTAACATACATTTTGGTGTTGTGAAAACATTTAAAATTTATGCCTTCAATATCTTTAAATATATAATTCATTGTTGTATATTGTAATTCAATTTTATGTAATATATCACTACCGCTTTTTTTCTGTTTAAATGAGGTTTTTGGACATTTTGATCACTATCTCATTCAACTCCATCTACACAGTCTCAGATAATTAGTACTATCTTCTACACCTCTGAGTCGAACATTTTAGAGCTCACATATAAGTGAAATTGTATGCTGTTTGTCTTTTTGTAATTTATTTATTTTACTAGGCATAGTACCCTTTAGGTTAATTTGCATTGTCTGAGTAGTGTTCCATTGTGTATCTCCTAATGAGATATTTCACAAATTTTGCAAACTGTGATATTTCAGAGTTAAAATGACTGAGTGTGAATAAATGAGTATATTTGTGCACTTTTTATATGTAAATTAATACAATCACTATGAAAAAGAATATGCTGGTTTATCAGAAAATAAAACATTAGCAGCAATTTTGTTCTAATCAGTACTTTGAAGAACTATCTTATGTTTCTTACAAAAGTCTTCACAATAGTTAACATAAGGGTTTACAACCCTGACACAATATGCACAAAATATTCAAGTTCAATGTAAACATTATATTTTTCATGTATGCATATTAATAAAATGGGGAAAAAGTAGCCAAGATAGAAGAATAACCACTATATCTACTATCAGAATAATGGAGACAATCGTTAACTTAGATTCTCTTATTTTCATTATCCGATTATAACAATTTTTGATTTGGTTGGACACTGTCATAATCTCAATAGAAAATAAATACAGATTATCAAATTTTGCTTTCATTTCTCTAATTAATTGAAATCTACAATAATTCCAATCTTACGAAAATGATGGATTCATTAATTAGTTACACTGTACACTAGCATTCCATTTCAAGGGAAAGTGAATTTGAAATAATAAGCTGGAAAATTAAGTTCACAAATGCTAATTGTGGTTAAATGCCTATATAAAGCAAGGAGTTACCTTTGTCTTGCAGAGAGTTATTTCTTCCAAGTAATAAAGTGGATATATCACATTTATGATAGTCAGATAATGCCCAATAAATAAAATAGGTTTATATACAAATAAATTAACAAAAAATAATGTCAATAAATAAAATTGTGGGTTGTAGTTTGAATAATAATTTGGCTTTTCAACTTTTAAAATGTAATTCTAAAAATTGAAGAATAGTATTTACAGAGTTGCTTTGTTTAGTCATAGCAATTGTATATTTAATCTTGTTGATATTTATAGAGATTTTGGGAAAAAGATTGTAAGAATATATTACTTTTTGATAACTATTTATTAATCCATTTTAGAGAAGAAAAATCAATAAACTTTAATTTTTAGAAATTCAGTTTAAAAATTTCTTCTCACTTAATTATCCTGTATCTACAAAACATAATTTCTTATTATTAGATTTGAGATTTTCTGTTCTGGGCATTAAGTATTTACTTATCATCTTTCATGATACATAAACAAAAACTAATATGCATTATTAATGATGCAAGAGATGTGATAATTTCTTGAGATTGACAATAAAGTTTTTCAGATACTTTCTTTTGAAAGCAAGTTACAAATGATAAAACTTGTTTAATTAACTACTTAGAAATTATGTGATTCTGCCAGCTAGAATACAAAGTGGGTGTACAGTCTGAGATAGAGCTAGAACTACAAAAGATTCCATTTTCAGTCTCTGAGCCTCAAGGGAAAAATCAAAGAATGTCTTTCAACAGTCAGGGTGAGATAATATTTTGAGACGTTGACAGCTGCCAAACTACAAAAGAAAAAAAGAAAGAAAGAAAGAAAATGAGGGCTTTCTCTTCCAGAGGAATTTTAGTTTTTATCTATGGAAGTATTTCATCTCTTTTGGACCTTCAAACACTTAATTATGACTTAAATGGAGGAGATATTAAGAAAGTTTGCCGTTCTTTTAGCCAGAAAAGAGCAAACCAGTGTTATTAGTGACCCATTAGCTAGCCATGTTTTCCTCAATATCCTCTGCACATATATGCTGATGGGCAACACAGTAATAACTAACCTGAAAGCTTAATGTTTGCTCAATTAAAAGAGAACACTAGGGAAGTCACTAGTTTAATCGGACAGAACATTAAAAACTAAAATTCTATTTTTCTATGTTTAATGACACAGTAGATTGTCCAAATATTTGCACTCATCTTTCAGTTTAGATTCTAGAGCATACCACATCTTGACACAAAGTACAAGACAAAGTCAGATATGTAAATACTATGATTTCACAGGGGTCTGGTGGTGCAGGCCTGTAACTCCAGCACGCTGAGGGGCTAAGGTAGAAAAATTACAAGTTGGAGACTAGTCTGGGCTACTTACCACCTTAAATACCTTAGGGAGACACTGTCGCAAATGAACAGTAAAAAGGCTGCTGATGGAGCTCAGAGCAAAGGCTCTGTGTTTGATTTCCAGTGCTGTAAAAAATGTGATAATGTGTCTTGATGGTATATAACTAGTAGAGTTTTCAAATATCTTAAGGTTTGCTATAATGGAAATTAAAATTTAAGACTTACTGACCGCTTTTTGAGCACTGTTTAGTCATTTTTGAACTCTACTTTATCAATATGATGTTGTGGAAAACTCTTAACAAAATTATAAACAGATATTTATTCTTCAATGAAATTTTACTAGATGTGAACTCTAGGTTAATTCAAAAGTTCTCAGCGTTGACTACCTTCTGTATAAAATATAAATAATTCTGCTACTTGATTCATAAGGGTCTGAAAATAAAACTAGGAAATATATGAAAAGTGTAAGTCACAGTGGCTAGACTTAATATACGGTTAGTAAACAAAAATGGTAATTTTTATTATTGATGATTTAAAATCATAGTTGATATTACTACTATGTCTAGATTTTTTTTTTACAGCTAGAAGTTTTTCTTAATAAAATAGTTTTTGTTGTTGGTGGTGTTTTGGGGGTTTTTGTTTGTTTGTTTTGCTTTGAGACAGGGTCTTGCTCTGTATCCCCGGCTGGTCCTCAACTCTCGATGGAGCCTCAGGTTGGCCTTGGACTCATGGCAATCCTCCTGTCTCAGCCTCCCGAGTGTGTGCCACCACACCTGGCTTATGTGGTGCTGGGGGAATCGTACTTGGGTACTTAGCACTTGCTAGGCAAGCACTTTAATCACTGAGCCATTCCTCCAGCTCCCTCTTAATGAAATTGAATGACCCTTAAATTTTAATATTTATAAGAGGATTGGTAAATTTAATACCTTCTTAGTTTTTCTGTGTTTATTTTAAAATATCATTTAAACAAACTTTTCATTGAAAAGGATCCCATTAGGCTGCTAGTACCATAGTGCTTTATAATTGAAATGCACTTTACCTATTTGAAAGTTGTAAATTACAGAAAGGCATATTTGGTATATATAGAAAGAGACGACATAATTTGGACAGTGATGTCTCATGTAAACTTGTTGTCCGAGTGTTGACATGTATTTAGTTTTAGTTTTCTGCAATTTTAGGTGTTGAAAAGTATGATGGCTAACCAAGTGCAAGAAATTGGCAATTTGTGTTTTTCTTTGTGAAAAGGCTTTGTAGGAAATGATGAAGAGTTAGTGTAGACTTGAACGAATATTCAAGTACTAGAAGTGGATCTGTGAGACCAACGTGGTCCGCATCAAATCTTGGAACCTCAAACCTTTAGAAAGTAACTTCATTTACTGGACCTAATTAGAACATAAGATTTGATGAAACAAGGCTTAGATTTGTTTTTGTTCTTGTAAAATTTCATTTTATTTTCCCCCATTTTATTGATATGTATATATGTGATTCATAATATTTACAGCGAACTTGATTATTCTGTGCACATGTATATTGTGTCAAAATTACAAATCCTATTTTAAAATAATACTAAAATAAGACAAAATTTACAAAGGTAGTAGAATTATTGCATATCTTTGCCCCAGGTCCTTCAAAAGTTAACATGTTTCATCATGTTAAAAATCAAAATTAGGACATCCGTATTTATACAATGCTTCATTTTAGTCCACGTTTAATTTTGTCAACAGTCTCACTAATTTCTTACGTCCAGGACCTAATCTTTTACTACACATTGTCCTGTTATGTTTTCAGTCTTCCTAGATGTGAAAAAGTTCTTTTTTGTTTAATGATACTGACATATTTAAAGAGCAAGGTATAATCACTGTGCTTTTACCTAAACTTTTCTAGTGAAGAAAAAAAAAATTTTCTAGTGCATCTAGTGCAGCCTCAAGAGGACTTAGATGGGAAGGAGCATTCTATCAACAACTAATCTGCAAGTCATATGTTTTACCCCCTTTGATAAAAAAAAATTCTCTGAACTTGACTCTTGACCTGTGACTTTGCCTGAGATTAAGATTAATAGCTCTACACTAGTTAACATGACAGAGGAAATTTCAGCTCAATATTTAAGCTGTCACGTGGGTACTGCCTGTCACTCTTTGGCAGATCAACACCGAGAATGAGAAAATGGCAGAATAAAATGACGTATACAGAACCTTTCTAGCTTTGCCTCATTTTTAGTGAAGATATCACAGAAATAATGTGTGCTCCTCTCTTAAATGTGTTATAGCACGAGAGATCTGATGTTTGTATGCCCCAGTTTCGATTAAGTTAACATTAGTCATTTGGTTAAAGCGGTACCTGCCAGGTATTTGTGGTTAAATTTTTCTATTTTCTGTTTTGTAATTTTAATCATATTGCAGAAAGATACTTTGAAGACATGTAAATGACCTATGCTGTATAATATATTTGCCAATTAACATATTCTTGACTATTGTGATCCCTATCAATGGTGTTTTTAAATTTGCATCAATTTACCTGATTATTCCTTTGAATTCTAATGCAAAGATTTTTCTATTTTTCTTATTTATGTATTCATTTTTATTTATCTTATGTATTTGCATTAGTTCTTTTATTCTATGGGTTATAATCTCTTATTACTATTAATTTCTACACTTTTTAGTAGGAGATCTTTCAGACTATATCTTGTAGGCAGGTCTTAATGTTAGTTATAATACTACTTAGAAAAATTAGTTTTAATAAAGAAAATCAATGTGCAGGCAGCTTTGTTTGAATTATTATCAGATACCACAAATTAGAATATGTGATGATATAACTTTGAGTCAATAACCTGGTTTGTATTTCCAAACTTAGTCAATAGTAATCTGTCAATAAGTTAGGTCTTGTTCTTTGATCTCTATAGGAGTTATCATTAGCAAAAAACATTGAAAATTAAATATGTATATTTTAATAAAAATTGTTCCTGCCTTTCATAGAAAAAGATACTGATCGTCAATTAAATAGATTTTTTTAAGTAATTTGATCTGATTGGTACTGGACTCCATAAAAGCAAAAATAGAAAATTTACGTGGAGAGATTTCGTGAGAAGAAAAGTTGTTTCTTGCAAAGAAGACATTTCTAACTTAAAAAGTGTGGTGTTCTTGATATTCTCTGTTAAGTAGGATATATAAATGTCATATTACCTCAGACACATAGTATTGGTGGTGGTCTGCTCTTCTGACCAAGGGTATTGTTGCAATGTTAAAAATATATTGGTTACCGCTTCATGTGCATATCCAAAGCAAATGCAATTTTGAATTCAGAAAAAAAAGGTATTGATGAATTTCAAAAGTGACAGAAATGAATACTTCTCAGCAAATGAGTAAGATTTAAGCCTGTCACACCACACATAAAGCTAAAAGGATATCAATCTAACAGACATAAAATTCTCTAGATAATTTTGGCTACGTATTGTGAAAAAAATTGCTTAGAAATTAGATGCATGCCCTTCACTATTTTAAATACAGAATAATCTCTATTGATTTTCAGGAAAAAATTTAATAAACAAAGAATAATAATTTGAAATTATGAACAAGTCAGACACACAAATAAACTGCCGTATGGTCTCACTCCTATGTGAAATGTAAAAGAATAATGGATCTCTTAAAAAGTTGAGAGTAGAGTGGTGCTTACTAGATGCTGCAAAGTGGAGTAGGAAAGGGTTAATTAATGGTTAATTAATTGCCATTAGATAAAAACAAGAACTTCTGGTTTGCTATTGTGTAGTAGGGTGACTACAAATACCAACTGTGGACTGTACATTTTAAAAATTAGAAGAAATTGTTTTTGAATTTTCCCCATAAAGAAATGGGAACTGGAGGAACACCATAGCAGTTAAAGCACTTGCCTAGCAAGCACAAGGTCCTGAGTTTTATTCCCCAGGGTCACATAAGCTGCACACGGCAGCACATGCCTATAATCTTAATCCCAGTACCCTGGAGGCTAGCGCAGGATGATTGCTGTGAGTTTGAGGCCAGCCTGGATGACATAATGAGCTCAGCCACCCACCAGATTGAACTGCAGAGCTTTAAAAAAGAAGAAATGAAGAAATAATAAATTAAGAAAGAGATATGCATAACCTGCTTAAGTATTATACAATGTAAACATGTATCAAAATATTGCAAAGCATTTTGTTATGGTTAAGATCTGGAGTGTCATCCAAAGGACCTTATATATTTCAGAAATGGTTGGCTTGTTGAAGTTATGTGTATCAATGCATTAATCCACTCATGATTTCATGTTCTATTAAGAAGCAGAGCCCAGTCAAAGGGAGCAAATTACTTGGGCAGGACCTCAAAAGATATATCTCCCTTGCTAGCACTTTTTTTTTTTTTAAAGATCACTGTGTCCTGGCCACAGTGGCTAGGCCCTCCACCACACACTTTTGCCGTTGTCAGGCACCCATGAACACACAGAGACTTACTGAAACTGTGAGTTAAGCCTTTCTCCTTTAATTGTGGCTTTCAGGTATTGTGTCCCAGTGATGAGAGAATGACTATTATAAATGACATCAACACCCTATCCCTTCCCTGGAAAACAAGAATAGAGGTAGGGAGCCACAAAGATTCTCAGCTGCAGAAGTATGCAAATATTTTCACCATAAAATGATAGATGAAAAGGAAGTTATGCATGATCTACTTAAAAGTTACGCAAAGTATACATGTAGCAAAACATTACATAGCATGTTGTTTTGGTTTTGGCTCTGGATTTGGATCTTAGAGTGTTTTAAGCTGAGCTTAATAAGAGATTCAGGTTGGAGTTCAGAAATCAGAATGCTGATAGAAATGCAGCCTTAAGAGGATTCAGATGGGAAGGAGAACTCTATTGACAATTAGGCTTCAAGTCATATGTTTTACCCTCTGTTAAAAAAAAAAAAAGATTTTCTTTATTTTACCCTTGTCCTGAGACTATGTCTGAGATTCCGATTAATAGCCCTGGACTAGTTAATATGGCAGAGGAAATTTCAAGGCAGTTCAAGGTTGAAGCTGTCACATGGGTCCTGCTTGTCACTTTTAGCCAGATCAGCAATAAGAATGAGAAAATGGCAGAGTAAAGTGACGAATGCAGAATCTCTCTAGTTTTGCCTGAAACAAAATTTGAGGCAAGGGAGAGCATGGTCGCTGGATATTAGCATATTAATAAGAAGCCAAACAATATGCCAAACATTATCATAGGATGATACAGAAGATAATTGAAAACTGGGGATTGGCCATACCTCATTCTTTAAAGTATCAAGTGTGCAAAGGTGAAGTACTACTTTTCTTTGAGAAAAGAGACCCAAGATAACCTGTGAAGCCGCCTAGAAAGGTGGATCTCCAAGAAATTCAGTCATGAAGAATTCACAGTCCAC
Source organism: Ctenodactylus gundi (assembly GCA_004027205.1). Taxonomy (NCBI): domain Eukaryota; kingdom Metazoa; phylum Chordata; class Mammalia; order Rodentia; family Ctenodactylidae; genus Ctenodactylus; species Ctenodactylus gundi. The sequence continues at coordinate 128,328 of PVKB01000134.1, forward strand.
GGTCCAAGAAAGCCTGACCAATTCTCAAGCCAGTACTAAATCTTGACTTTGCCCGTGTGACATTTGTAATACAGGCTTACAGAATACCATTGCTATAGAATCGAGGAGTCTTTCCCTCAGATTTCAAAAGGAGTCCTTGAGGGGCAGGAAGCATGGCCCTGAGAGGGCAGTGATTATGATTTGGATTTTGAATGTCCCCCAAAAGTGATGTGATTATCTATGAAGCCATGTGCAGTTAGGAGATCAGGGCTTGGTCTAGAGGGGTGGATTATAGGTGTGGGGTGGAAGACAGACATGCAGTACATTACAGATTACAAACATGTGGTGGATTAGGGGCTCAAACCTGGAAGGTAAGGAATACTAAGACTGGACCCAGAAGGGTCAGGTCACTGGGACAAGGCCTTGAAGCATATGTGCTACTTCCTCCCTTTCTTCCAGGACTTGGATTCCTGTTTGCAATGCTATGAGGAGCTGTCCCAACTCCACTTCTGCCATATGCTTTTACTGTTGCCAGCTGCCCATAAATAGACTGTGACCGGAAACTGTGAGCTAAAACAAATTTTTTTATCTCCTAATTTGTATATGTTGGATATTCTATCACAGAAACAAAAAAGGTAACTAAGATGACAATTGGTATCCAAGGAGTGGGGTCATGGCTGTGACTTTACCTGGCCATGTAGTTTGGAAATCTTTGGAACTGGTTTATGGGAGGAGTTTGGAAAGGTTTGAGGATTCTAACCACTGGAACCTTGGATTGATCTGAGCCAATATTGACGGAAAGTTCTGGTCAGAGCTCAGAAAACCAGAATGATGATAGACATGTAAATTGGAAAGGCCAGTCTAAGAAGTTTATATGAGAAGGAGACCGGATTGGCATGTGATCTAAAAACCATGAATGCTATCCTGTAGCAGAAAACGTGAGGGCATTTTTGTCCTTGTGCAGATACTTTGCCTGAAACTGAGATTAAGTGTGGTAGACTACTTCATCTGGCAGAGGATATCTCAAGGCAGCTTGATGTTCAAGATGTTAACACAGCTGCTGTTTGTAGCTTTTACTCAGCAACATGGCAAAAAGTAGGAGGAAAAGTGTCATTGAAAAATGTCATAAAAATTTGCAGAGCCAGACTATAATATTCTGAGGTAGTGGGCCAAAGAGCACAGGGAAGTTAAAAAGACCAGTGTTTCAAAGAAGCCACATACTTACAATCAGGACTATAAAAAAAGAAGACTTGAAGGTGTCTCAGGAATCAGCAAGACCTCATCCACTATCAATTAAAGGGTAGAAAAGTAAAGGACCTTGACTTGAGAAGTCTACCATGGTGCAACCTATAGTGACAGAAAGAAAGCCACCTGAACTTCAACCAGAGGCCTCAACAATGATTGTCCAGGGAGGAAAGGCTGCTGCTCAAGCAAGTGGCAGACCTTGGCAATGTCCACTCTGTCCTGGATCTACAAGCGTGCTGAGTGCAAGAGCTGTGGATTCACGGAGACTTCCACCCATATTTCAGAGGAAGGACTTGGAGGTCAGGCAGTGTGCCCCTGGGAGGCCCGTGTGTGAAGTTGTGAAGGAGAAGCCTAAGGTGCAGTAGAGGCATAGAAAATTTGCAGAAGCCAGAAGTGTGGATCATTCTCTGAGGAAGGCTGAAGGCTGTGGATAAGGTCAGCACAAAGAGAGACGATAGAGGTTGCAGCCACGGGAGATGCTGTAGGGATAGGACCCTCCCAATCCCTTTGGAGTTCATACCCTGCCACCATTTCCCCCAGGTGTTGGACATAGAGATACAGGATTCAACCCTTGCAGTGTTGGGTTTAGAACTTGTTTCTATATAATTACTTTTTATCCTTTTATTTCTTCCCATTGGAGTGGGAATGGTTACCGTATGACCTCAGGCCATTGCATGTTGCAGATATTTAACCTTATTTTTTTTAACGGGATCTCATAGCTGAGATTTTGCCTTGCACCTCAGAGGACAATTTGGATGTGGACTTTTTTTTATATATATAACAGTCCTGGAACTGCTAAAACTTTGGCAACCCTTAGAGAAGAACTAAATAAATTTTGCATGGGGAGGTAGCCATGATATTTTTTTTGGGGGGGAGGGGCAGGAATAGAATATATTGGGCTGAAGATCCTGAATATTCCCCCAAAGGTCTCATGTATTTGGATGCTATGATTTACCTATGGGCTCATGGGCTGTTGAGAGGTGTATGCCTGGTCAGGAGGGTGGATTATGCACATATGGTGGATTATAGGTGTGTGGTGAAATACAGGCATGTGGTAGATGATAGAGTAGAGATGAGTGTTGGTCTAGAAACTTAAGCCGGAAAGGGGAGCAACACTGAGGCTGGACCCAGAAGAATGGATCACTGTGACAGGATCTGGAATGGAACATGCTACTTCCTCTCTTTCTTCTGGGATTTCGCTTCCTGTTTGCAATTTCGTAAGGAACTTTCTCCACATCCACCTCTGCCATGTGTTTCCACCATTGCTGGATGTCTATAAATAGACTAAAATCATCTGAAACTGTGTGAGCTAAAATAAATCTTTCCTCCATTAGTGTGTCCATGTCAGGTATTCTTTCACAAGAACAAAAAAAGTAAGACGGCAGCAAATGAAATTACGAGAGTGAAGAAAAAAATAGTGTAGAGACCCTAGATACTTGAAGATTTCAAGAGTATATATTGCCTACTGAGGAAAGCCATACGGATTGAGCAGAACCAACTCAGAAGAAAAGTCATGGAGGCAGCAATGGAGGCAATGCTGTAAGGGAAAGACTATCTCAGGCCTTTGTACCTAGCATCTCATTAAAATTTGCCCCAATTGCTAGAATCAGAGCTTCAAGACTGTGTTTGCCCTACTGGGTTTTGGCCTTGCTGTGGCTTCATATCATTCTATACTTCTATTATGCCTTTTTAGAATGTGAATATTTACCTTTTGGTATTGTATATTGGAAACGTTTATCTCTTCTTTTATTTTCACAGGGGCTCACAATTGAGTTTTCCTGAAGTGTCATAGGAAACTTTGGACATGGACTTTTTAATACCACTGGAAATGTCAAAACTTTTCAGAATCTCCATACTATTTTCAACAGTGGTTGTACCAGATAACAGACCCACCAGAAATATAAAAGGGTTTCTTTTCCCCACAACTTCACAAGTACTTATGGATACTTGAGTTCTTGATATGAGCCATTCTTACTGGTGTAAGATGGTATGTCAATGGTTTTGTTTTGCGTTTCTGTAATGGCTAAGAATTTTAACATTTTTTCATGTATTGGCAGGTCACTTTACTTTTTTCATCTGAGAACTATCTGTTCATTTCAATTGTCCATGCTTTAATTAAATCTTTCATTTTGAAAAGTATATTTGACCCCGCAATACCACTTCTGGGTAACCTTTCAGAAGAATTTAAAGCAAAATATTGCAGAGAGACATGTATACCCATGTTTATAGCAGCATAACTGATAGCTAAATGGCAGGAGATGTGAAAATGCTCATCAAAGCACAAATAGATAAAAAATGTGATATATATATATATATATATATAGGTGTGTGGTGAAATACCCTGAAAGAATGTGGCTAATTGTGGGTCACTCTATTCTCTGGCAAAAATATCATTGTATAAAAATATGATGATATATATATATATATATATATATATATATATATATATATAGTATATATATATATATATATATATATATATATGGAGTATATATATATATATATATATATATATCATCATATTTATATATAGAGAGAGAGTGGAGCACTACTCTGCCATAAAGACAGATAGAGTTGAATAATTTGTAGGTAAATAGATAGAACTTGAGACCGCTATGCTCAGTGAAGTGAGTCATACTCAGAAAGTTAAACATAGCATGGTTTGTCCAATATGTGAAACACAGAATACAAATAAAATAGTGAACTGGGTGAACTTTTGGAATTACAGGAGGATGAGGGAGAAGGTGGAAGGATCAGGGGAATGTGAAGTTAACATAATACATATGTATACAGAAGTCTCAACATTTTGTATATATATGGGGAAAAGACTTTGCAACTCTTAAATATGAACTAAATGCATTTATCTTAAAGATATGGACGTAAGTCTGAGGAATCATGATAGGAAGGTCATGGGTTGGAACTGGAACGTCCCCCAAGGGCCTCATGTATTTGAGAGCTGACTGGATTATTGGTATTAACTATCAATGGATTAACCCCTTGATGACTTCATGAGTTAAGACCTGATCAGAAGCAGCAAATCACTGGGACATGACATGAAAGGCTATATCTCTCATGTTAGCTCTGCCCTTTGTACTCAATCTGTTTCTTGGTCACAAAGTAATGAAAAGTTTTTGTTTTCAAACTAGGCCCTCCACCACGGCCTCTCAACATTGCAAGCCAATCACAATGGGCTGAGACCTCCTAGAACTGTGAGCTAAAATAAATCTATTCTTCCTTAACTTGGGGGTATTGGGTATTGTGTTCTAACAACAAGAAAGAGAGTACAACACAATCCATTGATATGTATATTTTGGGCTCTTATGTATCAGTTAAACATAAATTTTAAATAAAAAAACCCAAAAAACTCAAAATTCTTTGCTGTCTTTTAAAAATAATATTAATGGTAAAATTATATTTCTATTCAACTATATAGTTCTAATTCATGAATTGTCAATATTTCTTAAAATAAATTCATTTTTGAATATACATTTTATTCTTTGATTCAGAATAACAATTTTTAAAATTATGACCAAATGCAGCAAATTCATTTTTTATCATTATTTCAATCCATCAGACTAGTGCAATTAATTTTTATTAGTTGGAAGAAAGTATACATAATTTACAGATTTTTCTTTCTTTCCTATTTTTGTTCCTGAAATTAGGTTTCACCAGGTAGTTCAGGCCGGCCTTGAACTCATGATCATTCTCCATCCGCCTCCCGCATGCAGCATTGCAGGTGTGTGCTTCCATTCCTCGCTCTTTTTCTATTTTTATACATTTAAATGATAATATGAACAGCAACATCAATTATTGCAATTAAGAGTATTCTAAAGTCTTCTTAGTATGAACAGTGATCCATTAGTATCTCATATCAGTTAATATCCTATGAAAATTCATGAAATCAAAGATGCCTAATTAAATATTAGAGGTTTTTTTATACAATGATATTTTTGCCAGAGAATAGAGTGACCCACAATTAGCCACATTCTTTCAGGGTATAAAATTATGGGTTTTTTCCCCTATTGAGAAGAGTATGTTGCTCATATGCAATCAGATCCTCATTCACACTTTATGGGATATCATATGTAACTCAGTGTGAGCTCTGGCAAAGTTGGCTGACCTGGTACAGATTTAAGTAGTTTAGAGTACTATGTAATTCTTATTGTATTTTAAGTAGAACTTGAATATCTCAATTCTCAAAGCTCTCAAAAAGTTTAATTTACCAAAAAAAGCACTGTTTCCACTAGCGGGCTTCCTTTTCAGATGTCAAGTAACAGACTTCCAGAAGCAGAAAGTGTGTGTTTGCCAGAGTTTATATTCCGGTACCAACTTGGACTTTAATTTTCCGTTTGCTTAAAGTGTTAGTGAGTAGGACCATGGCAACTTTGCTTGCCTCAACGGGAACATATTCCCTTCTGTGGGCTCAAAGTATGAAAAAAACCTGATAAGCAGAACTGATAAAGGCTTCAATCTCCATAGCATAATTACTCAGTTGCAGCCGCAGTCATGTTAAAGAGCCCACTACACATTTCCAATTTTGTAAATAGCATCTGGAGCCCAGAGTAGAGAAGAAGGAAGTGAACTTCATCTGGTTTAGGCATTTCAAAATGGATGGCTACAAAATGTAAGAGCAGTGGCAAGCTGTGCTCTGTCAACAAGGATGAAAAAAACAAAATGAGCATATGCTGTTCATTTCATACATTGTACAGTATCAACTCCAGTGTGAGCCATCATTCCTGTGTACTAGATGATCTGCTCATCTTCCAAACAGGATAGCAGAGGTATGGGTACATTTCAGACATTTTTTTGACTACTCTATGGGAAATGATAAAAAATCTCTGATTCTTGGTTGGAAAAGCTTAGAAAAAATCTGAGAGGGAGAGAAAGGGAAATTTGAAAGCTGACACTGCAGAATTCCTAGGAGCCATTCAGTAAATGCAGCAGGAAACTGACAGTTATGAGATCTGTAGCTCCTTAGTCCTTAACCCTTTGTTCCTGCTCTAACCAGTGGAACTTCAAGGGCTGCAGTGCGCTCATAAGAGCAGAACAGAGGATTTTTAAGGACAAGCGAGAGATGTTTGAAGCAGCAGAAATTCCATTTATGCTTAAAATCCAGCTGTATTCCTTTCTGCTCCAAGAAAGGTTTAACCTGGTTACTTTGGCTGAAGGGAATATGTCCCCTTCGGACCTTCCTGACGCTCATTACCATTACCAATCATTGTGATGGACATGACTAATAAAAGACACCTCATAGCAACCTGACTTTTTTCTGAATTCCAATTTATTTGTTTTATATTTTTATCTTTTCACATGTTTATACATCTTCTAACTCCATGCAGAAGCTTTTTAAGATCAAATTCTTGAATTTACATCAAAATGTTTCTTGATAATTATTAAATTAATTTTACATATATAAGTTCTTATGTTAAGTGTGCTAGCTATTTGGAAATAATCAGAAATCATAAAATATAAAAATTATCACCCCAAAAGCTCCACTTGCACTGTAAAAATATTGAACAAATCAAGGAAACTGAAGCATATAACATAAAGATATGGCCCTTGGAGTCTCTACTCAATTTTCTTAAGTAAGTCCTTTTTTTTAAGTTACTAATGTTAATTATTAAGATACCCAAGTTTAATTTAAAATTTAGTTTCCACTGGCAGTTATGTTGAAAGAAGTTATGCACTCTGTTAACTGATCCTAAAGTTAATTTTAATTATACACATTGATTTTTATTCAAATCATATTAAATGATTTTCAATCTTTACTACAAATGAACAGATTGTTTGCTAAATGTATTATAGCTTGTCTGCTAAATTCGTTACTGTTCAGTGAACCTTTAATTGGTTAGAAGAAGTTCTCAAGTTAAAACCCAAATTCTCATCTTTTCTAAAATTTGTATACATTTTTTCCAGTTTCAGTTTTCAGACTAGGAACATTAAAGACAAAATACGAATTTATCCTAAAGCTCACTGTTCACCAATGAATAGCAAGCTATAAATGTTAATTAATCTGCCATTTTAAGTTCTAATTACGTGGAAAGACTGTTAAATACTCTATACAAGATTTTATTATCAATACAATCTGATGAACATTATTATTCTTATTAATCCCTATAATAGATAGAACTGAGCAGAGGATTATACAATTAGAAAGACACCCTGGATTTGATCTTTTTTTTAACCAGAGATTCCAAAGCCTTTAATTATGTAGAAATAGTTAAATATGTAGGAATTTATTCTATAAATACCAGAAAATATTGTCATGCACTAGAACATAGGCATGATTGTCCTTATTAAATGAATGATTGAAGGAGAAAATACCATTTAAAAAAATAAATGCGAGGACATTGTAGTACCTCAGTACTATTGGAGTGCATCAAGTTTGAGGAATTGTGACGGGAGAAATAGAATCACATAACAGTATTAAAAATTCTAGACCGGAAGCCAAATGTCCAGTCAAAAGGCATGGTTATAGAAAACATAAAGTTAGTGAAAATTAATATTATCTATTTTAGATCTGATGTGAGATACAAGTTATTTGTTTGAAAATTCATAGACTAGACTTTGAGATACTTAGCAGTAGATAGTATTATTAGCCAACGGTATCGTGTAAATCCAGCTACTAATACTAAGAGAGCAGAGATAAAATCCAATTGATTATAAAACCCTCAAGTATAAGCAGATAATTAATTGGTCTTAGAAAATTCTGTCATCAGCTAGTGAGATTTCTGGTAGTTGCAATATCTATAAATCTTTATGGACTTCTGGGGACTTGGTGGCATTTTCTTCAGTAGCTGTTTAGATCTATGCAGAGATCCTCTTAATAATTCACAAATGTGATGACACTCTCAAGAACCGCATAAACTAAAATTTGGGATTTCTGCTTCACAAAACTGAAAGGTGTTTGCTGTGAGAGCTTGTGTCTGCATACTCTGTTTGCTTCCACCTAAGCTGGATAGCGTTTATCTGTGTGCTGAACTTTGTGAATATTGTCCACTTCTCAGACAGCTGTGAAAGCTCCCATTCCTATACCCTTGTGGAATTTGCTTAATGTCCTCCTGCTCATAATCTCTGCAGACTGATGAGATTACATCCTGCCCGTTGTGATTACTATCCCCGCCCGTCTGCTCTGTGACTTTCATAGACCCTTCTGTTGGTTTAGGCCACTCTATATTATGATTCACTGCTCTATATTATGATTCACTGCCCTATTTTCTTTAGCCCCTCGTTCTGTTTTCTTCTCCCCCACCCTAATAAATATGGATAGGAGACTTGGGGGTGCATAGCCAATTCACCTTTTCTTTTAGGTGGTGAACCTATATTGCCCCTGCAGAGAACTTCGAGCTCAGGAAACAGAGTACTTTACATGTCTTCAACAGCTTTGTCCCAAAAGAGACAGAAGTTGAAGGGGAGCTGGAAAACCCGAGTATGTCTTGCTGATGATGGAGAATTCCTCAAGCATCTCATGCAGCATAATGACAGCTCAGTTTGTTGTTCATCTGAACCTCAAGTTGCCCTGAAGTTGGGCTTATACAAGTTTTCCTTAGTTAGGAGACTCAAGCTCTGCCCCACTTTCGGCTTGTTGCCTCCATTTGTGGAGCGTCAAAAACAGGGAATGTCCTTCAAAGAGTATTGGGGTACCTACCATCACCTCAGTAAGAGGACATAACGGGTATTCAGTATCAGGGCTTCACTTTTGCAGGAAGTCTTACGAATAGGTCTTACTCATCACAGGTTTCTCTTTATCTGTTAACACAAACAAGTCTCAATCTAAGGAAGAGTGATATAATCAGCTCTAAATACAAAAACTTAAAAAAAACCTGCTGGCTGTAAGGTTACAGATGAACAACAGAAAGAGCTTCTAACCATTAGTAGACAGCAATGTCCCTGGGTCTAATGAAAGGACCATTAAATTTATATAATTGGAAACATGTAGACGAATGGCTAGGTAATGTGACTGTTACTGTCAAAGTGTTCCTAGCTGTTTAAAATCTGTGTTATATCACTTCATGACCCCATTTAAGAAGAAAATTTTCTAAAAATACTTAAACTGAGGAGAAATCCAACAACAAACATTCTGTTCACTTACAGCAGCATGGGCGACTATTGCAACCTCAGGCGATAAATTAACACATCTAAAACAAAAGTCTGACTGCCCATTAAAAATAAGAGAAAAAGGAAAAATACTTTAAAAATTGCTCACATTTTGCTTAAATAACTTAACCAAATTAAAGTCAAATTTATCTTCATTTTAATGTCAATTGTCTTCTAAAAATATACAGACTAAAATGTTAACAATTTTAGCCCATATTTTGTCTCTCATAGATGAATTGGCATGATTGATGAATAAATAAAATGCAAGATTGGTGCCTAAAAGTGTCATATAAAGACATGTAAGTCATTTGATTCCTAAGTTTATATCTTCTTAATTTCTAAAAAGTTTCAAAAATTGCTAAGTCTTAAGCAGTTTCAATGAGTCTGTCATTCAGGACTCGTGGCCTCAAGCACTAGGGTGTGTTTGACTGGCCATTCCAGCCTATAGGCCTTAACACCAAGAAAAAAAACAATAATAATTTTGTTTTTCAAGATTTAATTGCCTACTATCAGATACGAGATTCTGTGTATTTTTTATAAAGTTAAGTAATTCTTCTCTCCTTGGAGTAAAACTAAGGAAGAGCAGGCCTGTGGCAAATTAAAATCCTCTCCTATAAAAGCCTCCACTGGAAAACTGCCCACAACTTCACCCAGACTTGATTCCGGTTCAAAGGTATGTAAAGTACTTATCAATAGAGCCAGCTCAAGACAAGCTAAGGGATATTAAGACAGTACCTGTTTCTGTTCTTCCAATAAAACTATCCCATAAGATCACTTTAATATTTTTACTGCTTACACTCAACAACAAAATTTTCTGTTAATTTTAAAAAAGACACTTCAATTCTGCTATTGCGCTTCCTACTTCTAAAACAAGTGGTTAGAATTGTCTTAATATCGTGTTAGCTTTCGGTACTTATAGAACTTAAAATGGCAAAAAAAAGAAAAAAAACAGCTGATTATACTACCATTTCTCTTATAGGTTTACCGAGATCCATCATTTGCCTATAATATGACAATCAAAAGGTTCACTTAACTGATCTGATTTTTTAGAAATAAAGTATAGCTTATTTTTTAGAGTGTTACCAAGAACCAAAGTATCAGAATTTAAGCCAGATCTCCAAGCCCCATTTCACAGAATGATAGGAAGATTGTGAGGTACATGTGTGCACACTAAGTGATCCTGCAAGAGATTACACCCTCTGTTTAGGAATCAGAATCTTATATGAAGGGTTGTCAACATAGACATTCTTTGCTCTCAAGGATGTAAGCAAATGTATTTTTTTTTCTCTGATGGATGACATGATTTATCTTCATGAGTTTTTTTTAGTACAAACTTTTTTGAGAGCATAATGGGATACAAAGAGCATGGCAGTGGAAATCCTGACTCACAAGATACGGAGAACCTCACAATTCTCTGGTAAAATGTCTCCCGAGAGCAAATGCGTGAGGTATACAGCTTGTGTTTGAATGACTGTTTCCAGTTCCAAAGCCAGAGCTTGTCAACGCTTTGGATATCTGTCTTTCTTTTACACACACACACACACACACACACACACACACGCATATACGTGTGTGTGTGTGTGTGTGTGTGTGTGTGTGTGTGTGTATGTACATGAATTTCAGGTTCTATGACACATTACAGACATATGATTTGGAGAATCAATGACCATCTATGTTCCCACATTTTCAGAGATTCAGAGATTCATCCCTTTCCTAACAGTTCATTGCCTGTCTTTTGACCCTGTCGTGTGTGTTGAGGCATTTTTATGTCATTCATTTTGTGAATTTCATAATAAGTACAATCATCTATAGTCAGTCTTCTGTGTTTGGTCCATCTCACAGAGCATTATTGATTCAAGGTGACCTGTTTTCATTCTAATGCTTCATATATGACTTTCTTTACAGTGCATAATAGTCAATTGTGTATAGGAACCGCATCTCCTCAACCATTCCTCCACTGAAGGGCAGGTATTGCTGCTTCCAGGACTTAGCTATTACGAATTGTGCTGCTATACTCATGGATATGCACGTGTCTGCTTGGTATTCTGACTTTATTTCTTTTTGGGAACATGGCCAGTAGAGAAGTAGCTGGGTCAGAGGGGATTTCTAGTCTCACCTTTCTAAAGAATCTTCAGACTGGTTTCCATAATGGTTGAACCAGATCGCACTCCCAATGAAGTGGAGTAGTCTAATCTCAGCTTTCTAAAGAATCTGTAGATTGCTTTCCATAATGGTTGTACCATTGTACCAGATTAGGAGTAGAGGTTCTTTTGGGGTTTTTTCCCCCATTTTACTGATGTGTACAAGTGCAAAATTTAAGGTTTACAATGGAGTTGAACATTTTGTGCACATATGTATCTTGTCAAGGTGACAAGGGCTTTCCCGCTCTCCTTTTGTCCCTCCCCTTACCCTCTCCCTTCCCTCCCTCCACCCCCATCCTGCCCCCCTCTTTCGCTTTGTCTTTCGTCTAAAGTTCCATGAGATAGTTGTAGTCTGGGTCTCCCATATCAGAGAGACCATTTGATGTTTCACCTTCTGCTTCTGACTTACTTCACTAAGCATGATGTTCTCAAGCTTCTTCCATTTGCCTGCAAAGGCCTCCACGCTGTTGGACCTTACAGTTGCATAGTATTCCATTGGGTATAAGTACCACAGTTTGTGTATCCACTGGTCTTTTGGGTTTTTTGCATCCTTTTCAACAATTGTTCTCGAGTTCTTGTAGGCCATACTCATTGGGGTGAGGTGAAACCCCCAAATTGTTTTTATTTGCATTTCTCTGATGGCCAGTGAAGATCACTTTTTCATATGCTTGTTGGCCATTTCTTTTTCTGAGAAGCTTGTTTTCATTTCAGCTGCCCACTTCCTAATAACATTGTTTATTTTAGAGAGCTTTATTTTTTTGAGTTCTTTGTATATTTTATAAAATAATCTGTTGTCTGAAGTGTCACTGGTAAAGATCTTCTCCCACACTGTGGGTTGTCCCTTCACCTTCCTGATTGTTTCTTTTGCTGGACAAAAGCTTTTTAGTTTAATGTAGTCCCATTTGATGATTCTTGCTGAGATTTCTTGTGCAGTTGGTGATCTGTTCAGAAAATCCTTTCCTGTCCTATGTCTTCCAGGGTTTTACGTATTTTGTCTTCCAGTAGATTCAATGTTTCTGATTAAATGTCCATTTCTTTGATCCATTTTGATCGGGTTTTAGTTTGTGGTGACAGGTATGTGTCTGATTTCATTCTCCTGCATGTGGAGATCCACTTTTCCCAGCACCATTTGTTGAAGGTGCTATCTTTTATCCAGTGAATTACTTTGGCCGCTTTGTCAGAGATCAGGTGACTGAGGGTATTTGAGTTTGTTTCTGTATCCACAATTATGTTCCACTGGTCTTCATGTGGAAGTAGCAGTACCACCTAAACTTAATTACTGTTGCTTTGTAGAATTTCTTGAAGTTTGGGATTGTGATTCTTTCATCTTTGCTTAGAATCGCTTTAGACCTTTTTTTTTCTGGTTCAATATAAATTCTAAAGTTCTTTTTTCTAGTTCTGTGACAAAAGAAGTCAGTATTTTGATTGATATTGTATTGAAATTGTATAGCAGCTTGGGAAGTATGCTACTATATTTGAAAATATTAGTTCTTTTATTGCTGCTGGGAAGGGAGTTATTTTCTTGATTTCTTTCTCATTGGATTTGTCATTGGTATGTAAGTTGTTTTTGATTTGTGGTACTGATTTTGTAACCTGCTATGTTACTGAATTTATTAGTTCTAAGTGGTTTTGTGTGGAATATTTTGGGTCTTCTGTATAGAGTATCATGTCCTCTTCAAATAGGGATATTTTAATTTCTTCCTTTTTGGTCAGTATTCCTTTTATTCCTTTCTCTTGCTTGATTGGTTTTTGTCAAAATTTCAACCAGTATGTTAAACAGTAGGGATAACAATTGGCATCCTTGTCTTGTTCCTGAGTTTAGTGTGAATTATTTCAGACTTTCTCCATCTAGGATTATATTGGCAGAGGGGTTATTGTAAATAACTTGGATCGTGTTAACAGCGGGTCTTTCTATTCCTATTTTTTTCAATATTTATCATAAATGTGTGTTGTATTTTCTCAAATGCTTCCTCCGTGTCAATTGAGACAATCATATGATTTTTATCTTTGAACCTGTTAATGTGGTGTATTACATTTATTGATTTGCATATGTTCAACCATCCTGGCATCTCTGGAATGAAGCCCACTTGGTTATGGTGTGAAATCTTCTTTATGATTTGTTACATTCTGTTGACAATAATTTTATTGAGAATTTTTGCATCTGTACTCATTAGAGATGTTGCCTGTAGTTTTCTTTTTTTATTGGGTCTTAGTCTTATTTTGGAATTAAAGTTATGCTTGCGTCAAAAAATGATCTTAGGAATTTGTCTTCCTTTTCAATTTCTTTACAAATTTTAGTGAGCATTGGTAATTAAACCTTCTCTGAATTTTTCTGTGCAATTCTGCCAGGATTCTCTCAGGTTCTGTGCTCTTCTTAGTTGGAAGTGTTTTTCTAACCTCTTCAGTTTCATGGGTGGATATTTTCCTATTCAGATTTTCAGTTTCTTCTTCTTTCCATTTTGGAGGTTGATAATGTGTTTAGAAACTTGACCATTTCTTTTAGAATTTTGAGTTTATTAAAGCATAGATTTTCAAAGTAACCTCCTATTATATTTTGGATTATCGTGTTACCTGTTGTTAGTTTACAATTTCACATTTTCATTCATAATTAAATTGACACAGGGTTTTTCTTTCCTTTTTATTTGAGTTTAGCAAGAGGTTTATCAATCTGATTTATCTTTTCAAAAAACCAACTTTTTGTTGCATTTATGTTTTGTAATTTTTAATTTTTATTTCATTAATCTCTGCTCTGATCTTTTCAATTTCTTTCCTTCTGTTAGTTTTAGGGCTGGTTTGTTGCTGATTTTCTAGGGCCCAGAGTTGTTTCATTTGTGCTTCCTCGGTTATTTTTATGTGTGCATTTATGGAAATGAATTTTCCTCTTAACACTGCCTTCAGTGTGTCCCAGACGTTGTGTTGTGTTGTGCTGCCACTGCCATTTGTCTCTGTGAACTTTTCTGGTTCTTCCTTGACTTCTTCTGTAGCCCAATGTTTATTTGGAATACTATTCAGTCTCCATTTGTTTGAGTAGTATCTTCTGTTTAGGTTGTAGTTGAATTCTAATTTTATTCTAGTGTAATCTGATGGGGTATATGGGTTTATATCAATTTTCTTAAATCTGTTGAAGGGTTTTTTTTTTTTTTGGCCTATAATGTTGTCCATTTTGGAGAATGTTCTATGGGGCGCTGAGAAGAATATGTATTCTGTGGTTGTTGGATTAAAAACTCTGTATATCACTGTCAGATCCATTTATCTCATAATGTATTTCAGATCTGCTATGTCTGTTGATTTTGTGTCCAGCTGACCTTTCTTCTTGGGAGAGAGGAGTATTAAAGACAGCACCATTACAGAGTTAGAATTGATATTTACCTGGGGTTTTTGTTCTTGTCATCCAGTAGCTTTTTTTTAAAAAATGTAATTTGGTGCATCATTTTTTGGGGCATAAATGTATATATATTTATGATTGCTAGCTCCTCCTGTTTTATGATTCCCTTTACAAGAATGAAGTGACTTTGTGTGTTTTGACCAGTTTTAGTTTAAGGTTCACTGTTGTTGTCTCATCCCTCTGCTGAGTATAGTATGGAATTCTAATCCTTCAGTTTGAGTCCATGTTTATCTCCATATTTGAAGTGTGTCTCTTGTAAACAGCATATGGTTACATTATGTGTTTTTAATCCAGTTAACATTTAGGGTTATTATTGACAAGTGAGTCTTAGGTCCTGCCACTTTGCCATCCTATGAGTACTGAATCTTTTTGTTTGCTTGGCGTTTTTTTTTTTTTTTTTTTAGATGTTCTCTCTATTAAGGGTAAGCCTAACACTATCATTTCTAGTGTTTCCCTATCCAGAAGACTTTTAAGAATTTTTGTGTGTGTGCTGATTTGGTTGTCATCAATTTCTTCAAGGTTTTTTTTTTTTGTCATGGAAGATTTTATTTCTTTTTGGGGGGCAGAAGGACAGAGGGTAGGAGGGGAGGGTCTCACTTTATAGCCCAGGCTGGTCCTGAACTCACTGTGGGGACCAGGCTGGCCTTGGTCTCACAGTAATCCTTCTGCCACAGCCTGCCAGGTGGTGAGATTACAGGCATACACCGCCACGCCTGCCTTATGTGGTGCTGAGGAATCAAACTCGAGTACTTAGCATTTGAAGTAGCACTTACTAGGTAAGCACTTTACCCACTGGGCCATTTCTCCAGCCCCTGTCCTGGAGAATTTTTATTTCATTTTTTATTTTAAATGCATTTTTGCCAAGAATAGGAGTCTTGAATGACAGTTATTATCTTTTAGGATTTTGGGTACTTCAATCCAGGCTGCTCTTTCCCTTAGAATTTGGGTTGATAAGTCTACTGTGACCCTGATAGGTTTGCTTCAATATGTAACTTGTTTTATTTTCTCTTACAGCATTTAGGATGTTCCTTCCAATGTATATCAGTGAGTTTTATTATAATATTTTTAAGGGATCTTCTATTTTAGTCACATCTAGTAGGTGTATGTATGCCTCTGTCGCTTGTGTGTCTTTTCCTTTTTGTATGTATGGGAACATTTCTCTTATGACTCTAGCAAATAAATTTCCCGGTACTTTCCTATGGATGTCCATTTTTTCTTGAATTCCTGCTACTCTGAGATCTAGTGAGTTGGAGTCGTCTATAACCTGTTATATTCTATTTCCTTGGTGATGTTGAGTTGTCTGAACATTATTAACAGTCTTGTTCCTCTAAAGTGGAAGCTTTCTCCTCATTTTGAGTCATTTTATTCCCTGGATTTTTTTATGGAGATTTTATTCTCTTGACTCTTTTCCTTTATCTTTTCATCTGTTTAGAATTCTTTAGTTAATTTGTCATTCATTTCCTGTATTGACTTCTGTAGCTCTGCTAGTTTTCATTTGTTTCCTGCTTAAGTTCTTTGGTTAAGTTAAAAAAAGAAAACACATTAAGTATCTGTGTAGTTTGTTGTCTTATTCTGTCTCGCAGTCTTTCAACAGGTCAACTTTTTTCAAAATTTAGGAATTTTGAGTCTTGCTCTGGTTTTAGCTGGGTCTACCCTGGTGAGCTTGGACTTTTCTGAGGCATCTTGCCTCTGCATTTTCTCATTTTATTATTGAGTGTGCCTTTGAGTTTTGTGGTATTTCTTTAAGCAATCTGTATTTTCTGGTAGTGGGAAATGTTCTCTTTTAGCTGCGCAATACGCTTTCTGTGTCACTGTGGTGGGCTTTTTATTACAGCTTGCCTACTTCATGTTTGAGACCTGACAGTTCAGTCCAGGACACCAGACTCAAGATGCTCTAAACAGTAGGAAGCACAGATCCCCTGTCTTTCCTGATAGAGTTCTGTGTCTTTCTGAATGATCTGCAGAGGCTGCCTGTGGTAACTTTCTGCTTTAAGTGTTACCTTGTGTTCGTTCAGGGTTTTTTTTTTGAATATCATTTTGTTTAGCTACTAGTTCTGCAGGTATTCTTAATGTCCAGCCTTCTATCGAGGCTTTGATCTCCTCCCCTCTTTGGTAAAAGAGGAACAGAATACAGAAATTTGTGCAGACCATTCACAGAGGAGTTGCTAACATAACTTGGAAATGAAGTACATTATCAATGTAACTGTGAATTAAGGTTTACATTTACAGCACTATCTAATATTAATAACTTATTGATTGAGCCTACTGGCTAATGTAACATTATAACTGTTCTACTCACCACATTAATAGGGGATATATACGTTCACTTTACACCTAAGTAAACCTAGCATTGACCTATTCAAGTGTACTTTTAATATCAGTTGCATATCTCAGACATCAAAGTAGTGAAACTCTATTGTTTGTCACAGCTAAGCCAAATCACTAGATGTTGCCCACTTTCATTAATTCCACCCACTATATACGTCTTAGCAATGTGACTTATATTTGTATATATGTTTAAACTTGTTACCTACTAGCTATATATTTATGCTAAACAAATATTGATATATACATCCAGTCCCCTCTTAACATTCTAATTATTATTTGAACTACTAACAGCAGTTTTGAACCACATTGCTTAGGAACCTATTAAAGGAATTATTTTAATAGTGCCACTAAATTGTTACTAGTAATATATACATGCAATTATGTTACAAATTTATTACTAGGTAAATGGTATACAGATAGTACATCTCTACTACTCTATCTATATGATTGTGAAGTATTGACACTTAGCATTTCAATTAATAGAGAAATTGGAGTTGTGAGGGAGCAGACTAAGATTAGGAATTAAGAAAGAAGCGGAAAATAAAGACTTATTTATGTAGTAATGAAAATCCTGTCAATACTCCTACTCCCGTCAGAAAAAAACAGAGAAAAGCACTATAAGTAACATGAAGATGGCTTAGGGATAGTTGTGAATGAAGTACAGAGATTATAGCCTCCCCCCTGCTTAAAGACTTATGAAAAAGAGATTAAAGAGTTGATCAAGGGAGAGAAAGTTTCAGGAACTAATTACTAAGGAGATGTAGAGCAGGGGGAGAGAAGGAGAGAGTAAGGAGCCAAAAAAAGAACAAAGACAAAAAGCCAAAGGAAAAAAGAAAAGGAAAAAAATCACTAATATGAAGGTAGAATTAAAATGAGAGAGCCTACTAAGATGTATGAAAAATAAAAAAGGTGTATCAAAGAAAAAAACTTATAGAAAGATAGAATTAAAGTTATGGAGCCTAATTGAATGTATGAAAAATAGAAAGCTGTGTCATAGAAAAAAGAAAAAGAAAAAAAAAAAAGGGGGCGGGGGGGATAAAACGGACCAAAGTAGAAACCAAGCCCGTAAGGAGAAGAAAGACCAAAACACAAACTGACCAACTGTTTCTTCCACTTCACGGTCCCTGTTAGCTTGTACCACTCTGTACTTACAGCAGTCTGTCCCGTGTTGCTTTAGGGTGTTTAAATGAAGATTACACAATGCCAAGGGCTTTCTGCTCCGTGGCCTCCTTGCTGCACGGACTCTGCTCCTGCAGCTGCTGCGCATGCTCGGACTCCCTGTTCCTGGGGCTGCGTGGGTGCACAGACTTTGCGTTCTCTACGCTGAGTCTGTGCTCTCATGGCTGACGAGAAGGTACACGGACTCTGTGTTCTGGGTCACAGGGGTGCTCAGTCTCTCTGCTTCTGTGGTTGCCAGGCACGTTTGAACTCTGTTCCCAGGTGGGACAGGTGTGCAGACTCTGTTCCCAGGGCCACGTGGGGACACGGAGTCTCCACTGTCATGGGTGTGCCACTCTCTGCTCTTGCTCCTGAAAGTGCTTAGGATCTGTTTCTGGGGCCGCGCAGGTGGGTGGGCTCTACTCCTGTGGCCCCAGAGCCCGTGTGCAGGCTCTCTGTTCCCAGGGCCACAGAGGATCAGCAGACTCTCTGCTCCTGCCACCACACCCACTCTGCTCCCACTGGTGCAGGAGTTGGCCTTCAGGGCAGACACTGCACTCTGGGTGGGAAAACTCCTCTTGGGACCTCTTCGCAATTTGTTTTTACTTCTACTCCTTAGGTTTTGTTAAAGTTACAATATGTACTTGTTGATTTCTTTAGAAAAGGCTCTCCTGGAGTTGCTACTGTGCCACCATCCTCGCTGGTTTGATTCATACATCAAAACTCAATAATGAATAAATCTTGGAAAAGTCTCTACATTTCAGGAATTCATTTCAGGCACAATATGCTGCAAATTTGAGATTTGTCTAATATCAAATTTATTGAGATAAATTACACAAATATATATGGCTCTATTTATGGTCAAAACATTTTTCTATATGAAGAAAATCTAGAAAAAATCTAGAATCATTCTTTGATTTTCAAATATAAACCAAGGCTGCTAAAACTTGCAAATTTTAAATATAAGGCTATATAATAATTGTTATACTCATACATTCTAAATTTTATTTCAAAGGTAAAAAATAGAATTAATCAGGGACTGGAGGCATAACTCAGTGGCTGAAGTGCTTGGCTAAGTGGCACCGTGTCCTGTGTTCCATTCCCGAGTGCCATATGAAAATTAATTTGGTATGGTGACATGCATGCCTGTATTCCCAGTACTAGGAAAAAAGAAAATTACTGTAAGTTTAAAAGCCAAACTTGGCAGGCAAGACCTTATCTAAATAATAATAGCTATTATTATTTTAATGGTCTCTCTGATATGAGAAACCCAGATCACAACTATCTCATGGAACTTAAAGTGAAAAGCAAAGTGAATTAGTGGAGTAGGTTGCGGAGGGATGAAGGGGTGGGTCGGGGGAGGGACAAAAGGAGAGTGGGAAAGTCCTTGTCACCTTGACAAGATACATATGTGCACATAATGCTCAACTTCATTGTAAACCTTAAAATTTGCACTTATACATATCAATAAAATGGGAGGAAAATAAAATAAAATAAAACAATTGGCTAATTTAAAATGCTTCGGATTACAACAAAAGATACAAAGTTATGCATCTATATAGAATCAAACATCTAAATTGTTTCTAACCAGATTAAATGCTAACAGCCTTTTGCTAAAAGTAAATCTTTATAGTCTACATTTCTTCTAACATATAATATGTAGTAGAGATCAATTTGCAGCAAAGCTTAAGTTATTTACCTGTTCTCAATACCATTCAAAGTAAAACTAACCTTAGAAAGAGTAACCTTGCTTATAATAAGTAATTTCCTTTGTGATGGACATTGTATTAGTTTGGGTTCTTTCAAAAGGCAGAATTTACAGAAATTATAACAAAAAGGATTTGGAAGGCTTGCAAATCATAAGATAGAGATAGTTCAAGATGGTGGCGTGCATGTGCGAGAGCTGGAGTGTCCAATGGCTGCTCAGCCATGAAGTAGAACACCTGTCCTGGACTACAGGACAGCCAGTGGGAGTCTGCTGTAGATCTCAGTTGTTTGAAGAACAACGGTGAAGACCAGAGACTGAATATTGGCGACTGAAGATCAACAAAGGGTAGACATGTACACGTTGAGACTGGAGCAAATCTGTGATGAAGATCTGTGGCACGTAGCAAATCGGCGTCTAAAGACAATTGCAAAGGTGAGAGTTTTCACAAAGGAAGAAGCTGTGACAATCTTTCCTCTTTCTCCCTTTTATACAGTTTAAGTTCGCACTTGGGACTCTCACATCCAGGTAGGTGTCATTCCCTCATTCCCTGGCCCAAAAATCCCTCACACTCAAATCTAGGCCGGTTCCCAAATGCTTCAAGTTGACATAATCTTTCCAACTGTCACAAATATTAATTGTTTAATTGATATAGGTCATAAGTCTGTTCTTGTCTAAATATGATTGAGAATGTGTGTGTCTATGTTATATGTTTTGGGTCTACAGATGGCTTAAATGGTACCGAATTAATTTAAAAATGTAAGAGTGCTCATCAGTTGTGTAATTAATAAGTAAAAGGCTTCAGCCATTAAATACATTGTCTGTTTTAAATGTCCATCTTCTCTATATATGTCGTCTAGATTAAAAACTACTAGACACAAGATATTCTTGTAAGTAAAAACATTAGAATTTATAAATTTAATTTGGTTGGTAAAATAAATGTAAAGATGTTTTTAAAGCTCTCTGGTAAACTAATCAAAATGATACCAATCTAAATATAAAATTAATACATATAGACAATGTGTGATAACATCTGAGTTATGGATTGCTAAATATAATTTTTAAAAATTTTTTTGAGATAGGGTCTCGGTTTACAGCCCACGCTTGTCCTGAGCTCACTTGTCCTGAGCAGTCTGACACTGTGGAATGCAGTATGGCTGCACATGCAGTTTGGCCTTGGACTCACAGCAATCCTACTGTCTCAGCCTCCTGAGTACTGGGATTACAGGCATGTGCTACCACACGCAGCTTCTGTGGTGCTGGGGAATCTAACTTGGGTACTTAGCACTTGCCTAAGCACTTGCTAGGCAAGCACTTTAACCACTGAGCCATTCCTCCAGCCCTGGATTACTAAGTTCAAACTTTCATGAATTCTAAATGTTCAAACTTAAATATTAAAATTATGATTCAAAATTTCAAAATTATTAAGGTACATAATAATTTAACTTTGTTTTCGAAAATGCATCTCATACCAAATAGGTAAGGGTAATTAAGTTAGCTGCTTTTTGCCTTCTGCTGATAGGAATTGATAACAAGATGAAGAGGATGTATATTTTGCAAATATTAATTCATTTAAATAATTGCTTATTTTAAGATCTTTTCCATATTTTTTAACATTTAGAATAAAGTTAACTTTCGAAGAGTAATTTTACTTTTGATAAAGTACATTTTGTGTTCTATTGAATTTTAAATATTTAACAAGATAATAGATATTAATTAACAAGTTAGAATATTTACATTAAATTCTATATTAAGATTTTATTTTGTTATAGAAATTGCTATTCTGTAGTTTTGCATGCAATGTGCTTTATTTAAAAATATGCTTTTGTGTGTGTGTGTGTGTGTTTGTTGGTATAACACAGTTATTGATAACCATTTTACTATGCTGTAAAATTAAAATTGTTTTCTTACAACCATTTGAATATAATTGCTTTCTAAAAATCTCAAATTTTAAAATAAAAAATAGCAAATATAGAGGACAACTTGTACTAAAAAAACAATGTTATCAGGCATTAATCACCTTATTTTTTTAAAATTGCATCACATAAGGCTTAATAGGACATCGCTTTATTCCTACTCAAGAGCAAAGCCAAGCTATTTGCAATATTCCCCAACTCTCTAAAGACCTAAATGTCTGGGGCCCGCTAAACTACTAATATGGGGCCGAAGTGTGCTTCTATTCTTTGCCCCCCCCCCCATTTTATTGATATGTATACGTGCAAAATTTAAGATTTACAATAGAGTTGGGCCTTTTATGCACATATGTATCTTGTCAAGGTGACAAGGGCTTTCCCACCCTCCTTTTGTCCCTTCTCCTGTCCTCCCTTCCCTCCCTCCTCCTCTACCCGACCCCCCTGTTTCACTTTGTTTTTCCTTTTAAGTTCCATAGGAGCTGTGCTCTGGGACTCTCGTATCAGAGAGACCATTCGATGTTTCACCTTCTGCTTCTGGCTCACTTCACTAAGCATGATGGTAAGGAGTTGATTCTTAAAAAAAAAAAAAAAAACAATATCGATAAACCTCTAGCTACATTAATAAAGGAAGAAAAGAAAAAACACATCAATGAAATTGTCAATTAAAAGGGTGAAATTCACAATGTCACTGCTGAACTTCAGAACTTAAAGAACTATTTTGAAAACTTACACTATAAGAAATTGAAAAACTTAGAAGAAATGGATAAATTTCTAGACACATACAAATTACCAAAACTAAACCAAGAAGACATAAAAATCCCGAATAGACACATAATAAACATGAGGATAGAGACACAAAATAAGTTCAGAACTGGGTGGCTTCACAGCAGAATTGTACAGGTACTTCAGAGAAAATCTAATACCAATGCTTCTCGCATTGTTGCCTGAAGTTGAAACAGAATGGGCACTGACAAACTTAATTTTGGAAGCTAGCATTAGCCTGATAACAAAACCAAAGTCTTAACCGGGAAAGAAAACTGCACTAGTCTCTTTAAGGAATATAGATGCAAACATTGTAAAGATGTTGGGAAATAGAATCTAGCAAGTTATTAAAACGATCAAGATTATATGATTTCTCTAATAGGAGAAACCCAGAATATAGTCCAGTGATCAGCCCCTCCTGGATCCAGGTGTGGAAGGTGTGGTTATAGGCACCACATGCCTACAATCCAACTTACATACCTGTGATCCAATTGACATGCCTGTAATCCACCCCTACAGACTAGGCCCCAATCTACCAACAGCACATGGTTCCATAAACAATCTATAACATTCAAATACATGAGTTTTTTGGGGGACACACCAGATCCAAACCACATTAGTATGATCTTATTTTATCTCAGTATTTATCACTTTTATTATATTATTATGCTTCTTAGTTTATTATGCTTATTGAGCTTTGAACTTAAATTTTTTCTCAGAAAAAAAAATATGCCCTCTTTGCTTTCTACACTTTACAAACACTTGGAGAACTGAAGTAGGCCAAATTGGTCCTTGACGTTTTGTTTTGTTTCTATATATATGTGCGTGTGTGTATATGTGTGTGTGCGTGTGTGTGTGTGTGCGTGTGTGTGTATACATGATACATAATATTATGTATATACACATAATATATATGTATAGATGATACATACTGTTTACTTTGAACTTGTGTATTTTGTGCACATATATATATATTGCATCAAAATTTCAAAATTATAAATTCATGCCGTCATCCCTTCCCCAATTTAGATCCCCCTGCACCCTCCCCATGTCACTCCCATTTGATTCTGTAAGATGAGATCTGGAAGGATATATAAGCTGCTTCCTGCCTTCCTTGGAGGACTAGTCTTAACTTGCCTTGGCTTGCCTTCCTCTTGGTGATGTCATGAGAAGCTGTCTCCACCTCTGCCTCTGCCATGTACTTCCACTGCTGCCGGCCACGCCTGAATGAACTGTGACCTTCTGAAACTGTGAGCTGAAATAAACTTTTCCTACCCTAAATTTGTAGATGTCCGGTATTGATTCACAGTAATGGAAAAAAGTAACTAAGACACATACCCTATAATAAAATTGATTTAATTTCTTGAATACAAAGTTTGTTGAACATATATAAATCACTTAATGTAATACTTCATATGTAATACAATAATCATATGATCATCTCAATTCATGCAGAAAAATCCATTGACAAAATCCAACATTCATTCATGATAAAATAAAAAACCCTGAAGAAAACAGCTATAGTAGGACGTTACTTCAAACTGATAAAAGCCTTATATATGCCAAACCTACTGCAAATACAGTAAATGGGGAGAAATCAAAAGTATTTTCCCTTAAATGAGGAACACAACAAAGCTGTACATGCTAACCATTCCAATTCACCATAGGAATGGTTCCTGAAAACTTTGTTTGAGTAATAAGGAGGTAGAATGAAATAAAGGAAGTATGAATAGAAGGGGAGAAGTCAAACTGTCCTGACTTGCAGAGGACATGAATATCTACATAGAACACCCCCAAAACTTCACCATGAAACTCTTGGGACTAATTAACAAATTCAGTCAAATTTCAGCTTGCAAAGTTAATACAGAAAATGTAGCATTCCCCTACCCTAATAATGACTTCATTGAGAAACAGTTAGGAAGAATAATCTCATTCTCAATAGCTCCTCAAAAAATTAAATACCAAGAAGTAAACCTAACTAAGCAACTGAAGTACCTCAAGGAAAGAAAACCAATATTATGCTGAAAAAGAAATTGAAAAGAACATTAGAAAATAGAAAGACATCCCTTTGTTCCTGGATAGGCAGAATTAATATTCTCAAAATGACAATACATTCAAAACTGTTACACAGATTCAATGCAATTTCTATCAAAATACCAGCCATTTTTTTCACAGAATTTTAAAAAAAAACAATTCTTAAATTCATAGGGAACCAAAACAGAGCTAGAATTACCAAAACAGTCCTGAGTAACAAAACAAAAGAAAGTGGCATGACACTACCAGACATCAAGTTATATTACAAAGCAACAATTATAAAAACTATATGGTACAGGCAAAAAAAGCAGGTTGACAAATGGAACAGAACTGAGCATGCAGGGATAAACTAAGGTACCCTCAGCAACCCAACCTTTGACAAAAGGGCCAAAAGATATGCTGGAAAAAGGATGGCCTCTTCAATAAATGGTTCTGGGGAATTGGTTGTTCACATGGAAAAATAAATCTTAACATGCACCTATCACCACTTACCAAAACAAAATCAAAGTGTATCAAAGACCTATACATTAAAATGGAAGCACTGAACGTTCTGGAGGACCAAAGAGGCAGAAATCTAGAAAATGTAGGCTGATCAAGGAATATCTTAACAGGCCACTTAAAGCAAAAGCAGTAGCCCTAGGAATCAAAAAATGGAATAATAAGAATTTTAAAAGTTTCTGCATGACAAAGGAAACTATCAACAGAGTGAACTGAGAGCTGACCGAATGGAAGACAATTTCCACCCCCTACACCTCAGGCCGTTGGCTAATAACTAGAATATACAAGGAACTGAAGGAAAATAAACTCCTCAAGTTCAAATGGCCAGCAAGTACATGGAATGGTGCTCAGCAACCTTAAACATTAGAGAAATGCAAATCAAAGGAACACTAAGATATCATCTTACCCTGTAAGAATGGAGCATATCAAGATCCTGGACAGCAACAGTTGATGCTGGAGAGGATGTGGGGAGAAAAGGGACCTTTCACACTGCTGGTGGGATTGTAACTGATACAACCACTGTGGAAAGCAGTATTGAGATTCCTCAAAAGGCTGAAAGGTATCTTTCCAAAAGAGTTTAAAGTGATATATAACAGAAATTCATATATACCTAAGTTTATAGCAGCACAAGTAACAATAGCTACATTGTGAAAGACCCATTAATATCCATCAACAGACCAATGGCTACAAAAATTTGGTGTATGTACACAATGAAGTGTTAGCCTTCCATAAAGAAGTGAGATTTGAGGCTTTGAAGGTAAATGGAAGCAGCATGAGACCATCATGCTGAGTGAAGTGAGTCAAACTCACCAGGTTAAATATTGCATGGTTTCTCTAAAGTGAGAAAACCAAAATACTGGCATTTAATAGAACTAAATGTGTGTGATAGTGGGAGTCAGGGAGATGCGAACAGGTAGGACTGGCCTGAAAGAGGGAGGGGAATGGATTATAACATTGATGTGACATGCATGTGCACACAAAACTCAGGTTCAGTGTAACCCTTGCATTGCTCATACACACACACACACACACACACACACACACACACACACACACACACAAATGAAATGGAGTAAAGAGCCAACAATACCTCTGGCCTGAGAGAGACAAAGATGATATTGACCTCCAAGATTGCAGAAATATGATGGGGTGATTTAAAGCAACTTACATCCACTGCTGAAAAAATTGCATTAGAAAAATACCCCTGAAATTTATTCCCTGCTGTTATTTTTAATATAACTGCTACATCTCAAAATACCCAACATTCTCAGCACAGAGCAACCATGCCCAATTGATCCGAATTTCCAATTGCCACTTGAAACCCCTTATGGACCAACTCAAAGGCA
The DNA here is from genome assembly GCA_004027205.1 of Ctenodactylus gundi. Classification (NCBI taxonomy): domain Eukaryota; kingdom Metazoa; phylum Chordata; class Mammalia; order Rodentia; family Ctenodactylidae; genus Ctenodactylus; species Ctenodactylus gundi. The sequence goes on from PVKB01000134.1 coordinate 154,919, forward strand.
TCCAGCCCACAGTCGTCCACAAACTTAACCCAGTCTCCACCTGACCAATATGTAGTACGCTCCTAAGGAAACTGTCATGAAGTGAAGCCTAAATTCACTTTAATTACTTTACACAAGACCACCGTTTTGGAACTGAAATTTCCATGGCCCCAAGTAAACTTAGTCCATGCTTAATATTCACATGCAGTGTGTGAGTGGCTAAGCCCTGAGCTAAGAGAATGCACACATTAAGTTCACTCTCATTTATACATATTTTGTTGCTTTATGCCTATTTCTTTAATACTGCTTTAAGACAAAAAGAGAATTGCAGAGACCCTCTTAAAATTCATAAATTTGAAGAACCTCTCAAAAGCTCATAAATTAAAATGTAGGCTTTCTGCCTTGCAGACTGAAAAGTGCTTGCTGTGAGAGCTTGTGTCTGCATACTTTCTGTTTACCTCCTCCTAAGCTGGGTAATGTTTACCTGCGAGCTAAACTTTGTTAAGATTGCCCACTCCTCATACAGCTGTGAAATCCCTCACCCTCCTACCCTGTGGAATTTGTTTAATGTCCATCTGTCCTTAATCCCTGTAAATTGGTAAATTTGCATCCTGATCTCTTATTTTCATTATCACCCCCACCCCACCCCCACCCGTCTGTTCTCTGATTTTAAGGAGCCATTGTATTAGTTTTGGGCCCACTCTATGAAAACGATTCACTGCCCTGCGGGATGTCGCCCCTCATTCTGCCTGGAAGCAAGGGGAGTACCTCCCCCTTCTCGGGGCTGCATCACCAATTCACCATCTCCTGCGGGTGGTGAACCTGTGTAGCCCCTCTGAGTACTTTGGACTTGAGAGAAGTCATGGAATTTTTACAGTCTGCAAGAACAACCTCCAAAAGCCTTAAAATGTTTGAAAAATGCACAGGCCACCCAGAGTGTGGTAGTTAGGTGTGGCCTGAGGCCAGTCTAGGACTTGTAGTTGCTTGCTGTGCTATTCCCAGTTGGACAGCCTTGAGTTGCACTGGGTCCCCTCAAAAATCAGCATCAGTTTCATATGGGATTGTTTTAGTCTAGAATATATGAAGATCAAGGTATTGAGTAAACATGCTCCGAAAATGAGGAGTATTATAGTCATGATAAGACCAGCAAGTATGGCTAACTTTAAAGAACCTGGACAGATATTGAATTTCCACTTCAATCAGTCAATTGAACACTGGTGATAGTAGTTATAGTGTCTTCCTGCCTGCTTAATTTTACTTCCTAGGCTATCTAGAACATGTATAGATTCATTAACAATGACAAGAAAAACAACAGAACAGTATTCCTTTTGAAGTGTTGCATGGGTTCCTTCTTGATTTTCAGAAAGAAGATCTAGGCCCAGAAATTTTGCAGAACCACCTGAACCACTGAGTCTACTTGTCTCTGTAGGAATCAGTTCTACTATTTGCTGGATCAATGAGAGGGAGAAGGATCTTGATTGGACGATTTGTTGTAGGCCTACAGGTACTAGGTCTATGTTCGTTAATATAACAGAAACCATAGAAACAGAAGTATCTTCAAGTCTCTAGACCTGATGTGTGAACATGTGAGTTTAAAAATCCTTAGATTAATGACAAGGTTTGTTAAGGTCCATATTCCATGGTAGGTGATTGAGAAGCATAAATACGCTTCATTCACACAAAGCAAGTGCACTACTCATGAAGCTGGATTAAGGTAAGAAGAAATCAAAATCCTGTCAAGAGCTTTTGACTTTAGCTATCTGGACTTGAGTGCTAATTGCTTTCTATTTAAGCTGCAACAAGTGGCACAACACATGCAGGGTTATTTATTGAGAATGAAGTCAAAAGGTGTCATAAAAATACACAAAATATACTTGCCAAAAGGTGTTATTAAAACTCTTGAATATTACATATTTGTTTTGGGTGACAGAAGAAATTGGAGGATTCATAAATGCAATCTTCTTTCTAAGTAGTAGGACAGCATTTGGCCTCTTTCCAAGGGTTTCATGATTAAAAAGAAAAAAAAATAGTTATATTGTGGCATCTATGTAAGCAGAGGTCTCTTTCTTATTAAACTTTAGGCATAGTAATTTTATCTTTTGATAAAATGGTACTATATAGTTAACAAATACTCAGTTAAAAGTCTTTCAAAGGATCTGAGGAGGGCTTGAATTGGTGGCACCAATGTAAACAAGTATATATAAGAGGAAATTGGCCTAGATATGATCAAGGACTTATAAAACTGGGAAAATATCTGAGTCTTTATGTAAAACTTGATGGTGATATCTGCAGCTGTAATTTAGATGTGAAAGGTAGCATTACCCATGGACCCATCTTTTTTTTTTTTTGTCTGCTAGTATGATCATTAATTCTTGGTTTGATTTTATGAAAGCCCAAAACACCATTGAATACTTGGGGTTAGATATATGATATCGATTATCAGGTTATTAGAAAATAGGGATGGTTGGGCATGAAAAAAATGAAGGAGAAGAACACTCAGCACATATAATACTAAATAAAATGATTAATTAACATATAATTAAATATGGTTTATGTATATGATTTTATATATAAATATGTATGATTTACTCATATATGATATATTACCATATATGAGAGTACAGAGCAAAAATCCTAAGCTTAATTTAGGTGCCCACTTATGTTACGTTGGCTTAATGGTCATAACTCAAGAAAGGTCTTAATTTCTTTACATGTATAGTCTGATAGTCTGATAAGTATCCCAATAAGAGTACAAGAACAGATCCCAAACAAAGTTTTGAATAAATCAAGATCTAAGAGGATTCCAAATTCAAATCAATTAAATTAGAAGTCTATCAAAGAAATTAGAAACATAATCAAAATTATTCATACCCATAACAGAATTACAACTATGGCTGGATTTTTTTTTCTTTTGAAGAAGAACTTAAGATGTATGACTGGTTCAAAGGAATATTCTGTATCCTCTATCTGATTGTTTGCCATTTCTATTGGGTCAGGTAAAGTTGGCTTAATCCTACAAAGGTGAATCCAGATGTTTATATCTACCAACTTTGCAGAAATTGGGGAGATTATGATAATTGGGGTGGAGACTTTGCAATTTGTCTTTAGCTATCCTATAGTTGTCTTCTCATCCCAGGTTTTAAGAAACACTTCATTGGGTTAAGGGGCATAGGTCAGTGATTAAAACCCTTGCCTAGAATGGGCAAGGTCCTGATTTAAATTCTCTAGCACCAACAGAAATTAGCCAAATGAGATGCCACATACCTCTTATTCCAGCTCTCAGGAGGGTGAGGCAGGGGGACTGCCGTGAGTTTGAGGCTCTATAGTGAGTTCAGGACCAGCCTTGACTACAGAGCAAGGCCCTATCTAAAAAATAGAAGACAACAGAAAGAAAACAAATCAGCAAAAACAACAGCAAAAACAAGAAGCACTTTGTACTCAGGCTAGACACTGAGTGATCCCCCAGGTCCAGAATCCAGTAGAAATTGTTTCCATATTGTCTGATTGCCTTTTGAACTTGACCCAGGTTAATAGTATATTGTAATAATGTAGTGACCTCTGGCTCACTCATTATATCAGCAGGTAATAAAAGTTCTTCCATATAGCATATCATACGAACTGTTACCTAGCCCATGTTTTGAGATATTTCTAATTCTTACGAGACCTATCAGCAGTAAGTAGAGCAAAGATTCTGAGGCTTCTTAACAAAGTTTTGTTAGAAACCATTTTAAAGTGTAGTTGGCCATTTCACCCTTTCTAGAGGATTGGGTTTTGCATTCAGAGTGGAAATAATATCCCTAAGCCCTTTACCACCTCTTGAGGTATTTGTGAGGTAAAAGAAGGCCTTGTGTTACAATGAAGAGTCTGAGGGAGTCCACACCAAAGGAGGACCTCTTTTAGAAGAACTTTGACCTTTTCAGAGGGAGTTGGGAAAGTATCCAATCTGTGAAAATATCACATCAAACCAATGTTTGTTTAAAACCTCCACAAGGCGGCATATGTGTAAAGATTAATTGTCAATATTTTCTGGGGTACATTTCTGTTCTTTATATGGGCTGTAGCAAAATAAGCAGCCTGGGTTTTCCAGAGTTATTTTAACTTCATATAGGGCATTTCCCAGTAGGCCTGTTGGGCAGTTGCCACTACCTGTGGTTATAGGACTATGTGGTGAACAATCCTTGTGAAGTATCTCTTACCTTGTGGAAAATGCCATTATTTTTATAGTATTTCATTGTATTATCTAAGGAAAGACTAGTTTTCCAGACTACCAGGGTCCCCACTTGACATCACCTTGCCTGGCAGTCTGTTTTTCTTCTTGAGGGTAGAAGTTGGTTTTAGTGATTATTCTGGGGCCAAAAATAAGGCTAAGATCCTCCATTAGAAGACCAGCTGCTCTTTTGGTCTTCCTAACACACTTTTCACTTCCCAGGGAGGTAGTGGATACATCAATTTGTTGTCCCAAATAATGTATAACTGCAACTTTGTCTGGGGAGATGGACTGCCACTAAGAGTAGTAGGATATTATCTTTATGTTTCATAGATGATTTTTTCACAGATAGTTGTTTATAATACTCTCTCTTTCCAGACAACAACATGGGCATGTAATATCACGAAGTATTTAAAGGCATATTTGTAGTGTTTGTAAATATTTAGCCTTTTGTCTTTTCCTAGTGTCGATATCTAACTTCATGTAATAAGTTCTGTGTTTTGGGCAAAGGTTCTGGAGGGTAAAATTTGCCCTAAGTGATCAGTTGTAAACTAACACTTGCACAGACTACTTTTGATTTTCTACTTGGGCAAAGCTCCATCAATCAATGAACCTTTTTTTTGGATCTAGGAGAGGCTAGTCACTCATATTGTCTACATAAATGATTGGGGGATTATTTGTTTGCAAGGATGGCTATTCTATGTTCCTGCGAAGATCAGCACTGGCGGTGGTGTAAGCACATCACAAAGGCTGGAGAGCTGCTCACAGCACTGCAGACAGGAAACAAGTGAAGCAAGAGACAAGTTGATGTGTGGAGACTCAAGCACGGCCTAAGCTTTACCAGGAAGGAGCTGTAACAATGTTTTGTCTTCCTTATTTTATTTAGTTCAAGCTGCCACCTGGGCCTCCTTACCCGGGGCGGGTGCTCCTCCTTCCTGGCCCACAAGTCAACAGGAAAGACCAGAATGCCCTGCCCTGGGTGCCCCCATCCCAGTCTCAACAAATCGACACAATCCCTCCGGGTCAAATTCCAAGTATCTGCCCATTGCAGCCAGACCTCACTTCCCATTAGCACATTGTTCCACAGTTGTCCCACTACATCCAAGTACATGACTCTTGGGTGCAGGAGGAACTCTTGATCTAAACCATAAGAGGCATAATTGATCTTTTGTCTTAAGTATGCTCTGACTTGATGTGAAGGAATTCAAGGCATAATCTTCATCTCAGTAATATTGGTAGTCTCTTCAGTTAGTATAGCTGTGACTACCATTGCTCTAAGACAAGACGGTCATCTGGTGCATCTATTTTTTTAAAATAAGCTCCTGGTTGGAATTCCTGTTCTAGCTTTTGGGTTAGGACCACAAGGGAAATTTTTCTCATGTATACTACAAAAAGAAAGAAGCAATTTTTTGAAAAGCCTGGAATTCTTAATGCCAGAGCCAGAGTTAGTGCATGTTTTATTTCCTGGAAAGCATTGCCTGTGATTTATTGTTTTCCATTTTAAGTGCTCAAGATTGTGGATCCTTTTGGCTTCATATAGTGGCTTTACTATATAGTCCAAAACTGGGCATCCAGATTCAGCAAAATCTATCAATTACAGGTGGCCTAGACTCAGCTCGCTAGACAGCTGTCACTTTCTAAGGGTGAGAACACATCTTAATTCTTGAACTCTCTGAAGGAATATCTGGATCTTTTGTGAAACTTTGTATCCCTTCTCAGCTAGAAAATTCAAAGTATGGGCAATATTGTGTTTAGAGAGCTTCCATGTTGGGCTGCAGGTGAAAACACCGTCTACCTACTATAGGATTGTTCCCTGGGTAGGTTGTAAGTCCTTAAGTTTTTTCCCCATTTTATTGATATGTATAAGCACAAAATTTAAGGTTTACAATGAAATTGAGCATTTTGTGCACGTCTGTATCTTGCCAAGGTGACAAGGACTTTCCCTCTCTTCTTTTGTCCCTCCCCCTACCCATACTCCTCCTTCCCCATCCTACCCCCCTGTTTCACTTTGTTTTTCATTTTAAGTTCCATAAGAGTTGTGGTCTGGGTCTCATATCAGAGAGACCATTCGATATTTCACCTTCTGCTCCTGACTTACTTCACTAAGCATGATGTTCTCAAGCTTCTTCCATTTGCCTGTAAAAGCTGTTGGACTTTATAGATGCATAGTATTCCATTGTGTATAAATACCACAGTGTGCATATCCATTGGTCTGTTGATGGGTATTTTGGTGACTTCCACACAACATATTTATGTGTATACCCATGTTCATAGCAGCATGACTAACAATAGTCCTTAAGTTTAATCTTAGAGCTTGAGCAAAAGCTCAAGGCTGCCCTTAAGGCCTGAATGAGTATTGTCAAAGTATGTCGGAGTTTTTTTTTTTTTTTTTTTTTTTTTTGTGCCCATTCAAAGGCAATTAAGAATCTAGTTGTAGTGGAATAAAGAAAGAATCCTTAAGAACGAACATTAAGAGCAAATCTGTATCTCCTAAGATTCAGAAGAGAGCTGTCTGTAGGTCTGTCTCTAGAGTATGTATGAGAATTTCTGCTTTATTAACAAGATGGAGGTCTTGTACCATCTGAAAATCTCAGGAAGCTTTATTACTTGGAGAAAGAGAGTGTTACAAGGGGATTACAAGGAAACAGGAGGCCATGATGGAGAAAATTGTCTATTAGTCTTTTGTGAGCCACTTCTTGGACAATATAATGCTTGCAATTGAGAAATTGACCAGAATTCTTTTGTTTTATAGTTACAGAGGTAATTGATTTTTGCTTTACCTAGGGTTTCATTGCACCATGCTGTGGGATCTATCTGTTGATTAATTAGATTAGAGAAGATTTGCTCAGCTCCAAGAGTTAAGAATCATTTTTGTTTATAATGGAATTGAAAAATGGCCTCCAATTTTTTTCAGTGTCTTCAAGGGCATATTTATTACATATTTTACAATAAAATTAAATATATGCTTTCCCTAAGGCATCTGTCATATTTAAGTGCTGACCCACAGCCCGTTTTCACAACTCAGCAGTCCGTCACGACTCTGAACCAGGGCCGCCAGTCCACGATTTCAAATAGTTCTGGATCTTTTCGGTCGTGGGAACACCATCTTCTCTGTATGTGATGATCGTTTCCACATAAAACCCTTTTGGCAGCTCAGGGATGATGTCATTTGTCAGGACATCCTCACGCTTGACCTCATCACCTACTTGAGGCTGCTTTTTCCCGTGAAGATAAAACAGAGAACCCAGCAGGGTCCATGCCCCAAGACCGTACAGCAAAGACATCCTCTGGTACCAGGAGAGGGCCCGGTCCGGGTGCATGGCGCTGGACCCCGAAGACAAAGGCTGCGTCCCCACGGAGCAGGAAAAGGCAGATCTCTGGCCTCCAATTTTTAATAACACATCTTTTTTCAATAACACATCTCTACAGTATTGAGTGATAACTGAAAGCTGATATTCTGTATTCCACTCAACTTGGGAATAAAAGAAACTGGGGTAATGAGTGATACTCTTTGCAACGAGGTAGATTTTAATGCAAAACCAGTCAAAATAGACAAAGAAGGTCATTTCATTCTGGTAAAGGAAAAAATACAGCAAGAGAACCTGACAATCATAAATATATATGTCCTTAAGAATGGTGCACCCAGCTACATAAAACAAAAGCCATCGGGCTTTAAAAATACATAAAATCCAACATAGAGAAAAACTACAATGGCAGCACGACACAATGGGGCTTCTGGGACACAATGAAGGCAGTGCTAAGAGCAAAGTTTATTTTCATAAATGCACATGTTATGAAAGACTGAGCAAGCCCAAATAAATAATCTAACCTCACAACCCAAGGCATAAGAAAAACAAAAACAAGCCAACCCCAAACATAACAGAAGAAATAAAATCATAAAGATGAGAGCACAAATCAATGAAATAGAAACTTTAAAAATAAAGTAAATAAAACAAAAGGTTGTTTTTTTTGAAAAGATACACAAGATTGATAAACCCCTTGCTATAGTCACACACACACAAAAAAAGCAAAGAGAAAGTCTACATCAGGGTCGAAAAGGTGAAATTACAAGAGATAACAAGAAAATACAAAGGATAATAAGAAGCTATTTTGAAAATTAGCACTCCATTAAATTTACAAATATAGAAGAAATAGATGAATTCCTAAACATATACCAATCACCAAAACTGAGCGAAGAAGAAATTGAATATCTGAATAGACCAATATCACCTGTGAAATTGAATAAGTAATAAAAGTACATCCAACCAAGAAGAGCCCAGGACCTGATGGACTCTCAGCAGAATTCTATAAAAAAATTTAGGAAAGATTTAGTATCAATGCTCACCAAACTTTTTCAAGAAATTGAAAAGGAAGGGAAATTTTGTCTAACTCAGTTCTTGAAGCAAGCATAACTCTAATTCGAAAACTAGACAACCCAAGAAAAAAATAAAACTATAGGCCAATATCAATAATGAATATAGATGCCGAAGTAGTCAATAAAATCCTTGCCAACAGAATTCAGTAAATCTTGAAGACTACACAACATGAGCTAGTGTGCTTCATCCCAAACATGCAGGGATAATTAAGCATATGCAAATAAATAAATGTAATACACCACATTAGCAGGTGCAAAGATAAAAATCATAAGATTGTCTCAGTAGATGCAGAAAAAAAGTATTTGACAAAATACAGGCACCAATTTAGAATAAAGACTCTGAAGAAAATAGTCATAGCGGAACCCTAACTCAAAATGATTCAAGCTATTAAAACAACCGCTCAACCAATATAATCCTAAGAGAAGAAAGACTGAAAGCACTCACACTAAATTCAGGAACAAGACAAAGATACCCACTGTCATCCTTACTATTTAACATAGTGCTTGATATTTTGGCAACAGCCATCAGGCAAGACCATAAATAAATAAATAAATAAATAAATAAATAAATAAATGGAATATGCATTGGAAAAGAAGAAGGAAAGTTATTCCTACTTGCCGGTGACATGATACTCTACATAGAAGACCCAATAAAATCCATCCAAAGGCTCTTAGAAATAATAAATAAATTCAGCAAAGTAGCCGGTTATAAATTCAATACCCACAATTCAATAGCATTCCCATACACCAATAACGAATCTAAAGAGAAAGAAATCAAGAGAACAACCCCTTTATAGTAGGAAAAACAACAACAACAACAAAAATACGTAGGACCAAACCTCACCAAAGATGGGAAAGACCTGTTCGAAGAAAACTATAAACTTTTAAAGAAAGATATTGAAGAGGACTTTAGAAAATGAAAAGACATCCCATATTCTTGGATATGAGCACACACAACTAGAAAAAATTAACCTTAAATTTGTATGGAAGCAGAAATGACCCAGAATCTTTAAAGCAATTCTGAATAATAAGGACAAATCTCAATGAATCACATTCCCAGACTTCAAAAAATACTGCAAAGCAACAGTGATTGAATGTTCCTGGTACCCGTACAAGAACAGACAAGAGGACCTGTGGAACAGAATTGAGGACACGGAAACAAACCCAAACACCCTTAGTCAACTGATCTTTGACAAAGGGGCCAAAATATGTACTGGAGAAAAAACAGTATCTCCAACAAATGGTCTGGGAAAACTGGATCTCTACTTGCAGGAGAATGAGACTAAACTCACATCTGTCTCCACACACTAAAATCAGATCAAAATGCATCAAAGCTGATATGAGAGTCCCAGATCACAACTTCTATGGAACTTAAGACAAAAATCAAAGTGCAAGATGGGAGTAGGGTGGGGTAGGAGGGAGGGGGAGTAATGGGAGGGACAAAAAGAGAGTGGGAAAGCCCTTGTTACCTTGACAGAATATGTATGTGCACAAAATGCTCAACTACGTTGTAAACCTTAAATTTTGCACTTATGCATACCAATAAAATGGGAAAAATGCATCAAAGAACTGAACATTAAAGCAGAAACACTGAGCTTACTTGAAGACAAGTTAGGTAAAACCCTAGAATACACAGAAACACAAAAGGATTTTTTAAGCAGATCACAAAAAATCTTGGTAAGAATCGGCAAATGGGACTACATTCAATTGAAAAAAAAATTGCACAGCAAAAGAAACAATCAGCAAGGTGAAGAGTCAACATACAGAGTGGGGCAAGCTATTTATTTGTAATACTTCAGAAAAAAGGATGACTATCTAGAATATACAAGGAACTGAAAAGCATAAACCCCCCTAAAATAAATGATTCAGTCAAGAAGTGGGCACCTGAAATGAAAACAAACTTCCCAGCAGAAGTGAAAACGGCCAACAAGCATATGGAAAAGTGTTCGCCATCACTGGCCGTCAGAGAAAAGCAAATAAAGACAACATTGTGGCTTCATCTCACTCCAGTTAGAACGGCCTACACCAAGAACTCAAAAAACAACAATTGTTGGTGAGGATGCAGGAAGAAAAGGAGCTCTACCCCGTAGCTGGTGGGAATGCCAGCTGGTACAACTGTTATGGAAAGCAGTCTGGAGGTTCCTTAGAAAGCTGAGAATGGAAATTCCATTTGATCCAGCTACTGCCCTACTGGGCATGTTCCCAAAAGAAATAAAGTGAGCATACCAAAAAGCCACATGCATATCCATGTTTATAGCAGCACAATTTATAATACCCAAATCGTGGAAGTACCTACCTGCCCAACCAAACAGGAATGGTTAAAGAAGATGTGGTACCTAAACGCAATGGAATAGTATGCAGCCATAAAGAAAGACAGATATGAAGCATTTGAACAAAAATGGAGTGACCCAGAGTGAATAATGCTCAATGAAATGGACCAAGCCCAAAATACTGACTATAGATGGGTGTTCCTCCTATAAAATGCACAAAAATAATAACATAAAAAGGCACAAATATGAATGGCAGGGTAGAAAGACAGGCAATGGTCAGATATAAAAGGGGTGAACACCTCTGAAAAAGGGTGGACACAGATGCTCACCAATTCCCCAAATCTCATGATTCTAATGTGTTACAGAATTTGGAACTTATATATTTACAAAAAATGTTAAAAATTTAAAAAGAAAATATTGATGCTTATCTACAAATGTATTATATAAAAGCCAAATTACTCCAATAATTACATTTCAAAATGATTATACATTTACATTAAATTCCATTAGAGTAAATTTATAAGGCTTGATAAGGATTTCAAAGTCCTATGTCTTTACCTTCAAGAATAACAACCAAAATCGTTCTGTAGTTCATTATGTAATTTCTTGATATTTAATTCTCTGTGAAATATATTTGGCACACGGTACACAACATTTAAAGTAATTGAATTTTTGTTGTGCCACCGAGACATAATTGCATGTGGAAAATCAATGCCAAAATAAAACTTTTAGACACTTTCTTAATAAATAAATAAATATATTTGAAAAACACTTGGATGCAAAGAATATTTAAAGCATATTTCTTGTGTTTTATAGAAAATATCTAACTGAAGAATAGAAGACTACAGTAATATTGTAATTTAGCTGCCATTCACTGGCTATTCTCCCAGTTTTTACTGAGCCATGCAATATTACAATAGAAAGTAGGTTTTTTCTCAAATTATCACATTTAAATCTCACTTTTCCTAATAGTGAGGGTGGGGGAGTCAGAAAGACATTTCTCACTATGTTTTGTACAGCCTATATAGAGAAGAAAGAAAAGACTAGGTATGAAAATCTCTTCCTAGAGAATCCCTTCCTGCATAAAGGCTTAAACTCATGAGTTGAGTCCTAGGGCATCCCCCCACGAGCTCATATTTTCTACTGGAATCTTCTGGTGCATTAGCATGGATGCCCTTTCTCAGTGGTTATGTCCCATGATAATGTGAAGAATCCCAGGACTGGGAGGTCATCTCTGTGCAGGAGCCCAATACAAGAAATGATAATCCTTTCATTTCCCAGTAAAATAGATTTAGATATATTTATTGCTATGCCTATGAACAATGAGTATAGCTTTAATTCGTTATTTTTTATACAACATTATGTTCCTAATTTCCCACCAAAATAAAGGCTATCAGGACTGTCCAATAAGGTGAGTTTTTCAGAGGAGTACTAAACGGGTCAGTTGATAGAGAGTCAGAGAATGAAGTTAGGGCAGGATTATTTTGCCACTTAAAATGAGAGAAGGGGAAATCTAGAAATTGTCTCATGAAAACAATCCATGAATAGAAATCCTCATCATAAAGTCCTTGCAGCACCCCACTGCCTACTTTGGGCATAGGAGAGACATTTAGGAGGAAGACTGCCCCCAAAATAGTTGATAAATGAGTTAAATTTAGAACCCAAATAGATGAAGAAAGGATGGAAAAGTACTCTAGAGATCAGAAATTATGTTTAAACACTGACATTTTGAAATAACCAGATGTTGCACAAACATAAAACATAGACCTACTCAGGGCATAGATTCGTTCTGTGCCTGTCATGATTTAAAGTGTCCAATTCTATGACCAGTTTATTCTGTCATGGAAGTCTTTAATTGGTGAACACCTGACCTGTGTCTGAAAAAAATGATTGCTAATAACATTATTTAAGTAGAAACAAAAATAGTAAGAGAATTAAATCTTTTCCTGCTAAAGGGGCTTGCCCACTGGAGTCTCCCAAATGACTTGCCAAGCAATTGCTTTCACAGTTGGATTTTATCCAGCACTTGACATCCTGAACAAAATAAATTGAAACTACACAAAAAGACTAGCAGCTATATATACTCATTGACAACAAAAGTATATGCCACAGAGTTGGGGGTGACAGCCGAACAAGGCCCCGGGGAACTTTAATATGACAGATATTAATGTCTTGAGGTTTTAGGCTGGTAGTGAGTTTGTCTGTGGAAGTTTTAAACAATTGGCATCTTTAATCTGCCATTGGGGAAAATATTTTTTGACTAAATGAGGCCTCTGAAGGAAATGTCTTGGCCCGCAAAGCCCACGGTGAGGGGCACACAATGACAATGAGGCATTTAGAAATAATGTTACTTGGAGTCTCCAGTGATGGGCTGCAGAGCACGTGATTGGAAAGGTGTTGTTTTATAAACACTGGTGTTGTTTATGGTTCTCTTGGTTCTGTACTCAGCCAATTAGGAGTAATGCTTGAAAATACGTGATTTGGGGTTTCACCCCAGACTTTTTGCCTGATGCTCTCCTTCAGCTATTCTCTGCCTGAAGATGGTTGGAATCCCTTACATGTGATATTTTAAATAAGAAAAGTCATTATGTGCTATACTTTACATGTAATTTTCCCCTAAAATTCTCATATTTGGAGGTTGGACCAGTTCTACAGGGCAGGTCACTGAGAATGTCATCTGGAAGAATATATTTTTGTCCCAGGGTCCTCCCTTCTCTCTTTGCTCTCTGGTTGTCATGAGTTGAGCAACTTGCTGCATGTCATAAATCATCATCAAAGATTCGGTCCAGTCTGGGCTTGTACCTGTCTACCCATTGCCGATTTGCAGTCACTGGTCTTCGCCATCGTTCTTCACGCAACTGAGATCCACATGTTGTGCTGTCCTGTGGTCCCAGACAAGTGTTCAACCTCACAGCTGAGCAGCCATTGGACTCTCCAGCTCTTGCACATGCAGGCAGCCATTTTGGATCATCTCTCACCTTGGACTTGTAAGTCCTCCGAGTAAATTCGTTTTTCATTTCATTTCTGTCAATTCTGTGTCTTATATAACCTTAACTAATACAATCTGATATTACCATATTTGTTGGTACTTGTTATTTCTTTCTGTGCTGAGTTTAGGAAATCTTTGTATCTTTCAAAAAGGGAAAAAGCTCCAAATATTAAATCTAGATCCCTATCTAGTTTTCTGTCTTCTTCTATCATTTTTAATGTTTCTGGTCTCATATACTAACCTTTCATCCATTTTCATTATAATTTTGTATAGTATAAGAGAGGGTCGTCTAGTTTTCATCTTCCACACCTGGTTATCCAGTTTTCCCAGCACTATTTGTTAAAGAGGCTGCCTTTTCTCCTGCTTCTCTTCTTGGCCCCTTTGTCAGAAATAAGATGATTTTATGTGCATGGGCTTGTTTCTTTACTTTTTTACTAAAATTTGGCTTTATTATTTAAAAGTCATAATTTGAACAGTATCGAACATGGAGAAGGGAGAAATGACATGTGTGTATGTGTGTGTGTGTGTGTGCGCGCGCGCGCGCGCGCACCCACACGCGCAAATATTTTTTGCATGCATCAATTCCAAATTCTATAACACCTTAGAGACATGGGGTTTGGGGAGTCAGTGAGCATCTGTGCCCACCCCTTTTTCAGAGGTTCACCTCTTTCCTTTTCTAGCTGACCATTGTCTCTCTTTCTACCTTGTGACTCATGTTAGGGAATTTTTATGCCCTTAATGTATAAGAAGGACACCTGCCTAATCATTCTTTTGTGTTTGTTCCAATTCATTAAACAATTCATTAATTCAAGGTGGCCCCATTTTCATTCATAAACTTCATATCAGTCTTTGCTTATGACTGCATAGTATTCCAATGTGTATAAGTGCCACGTCTTCTTTAACCATTCCTCTATGGATGGGCAGGTAAGTGGTTTCTGGGATTTGTCTGTTATGGATTTTGCTGCTTTGAACATGGATATGTATGTGTCCTTTTGGTATGTGAACTTTATTTCTTTTGGAAACATGCCCAGTACAACAGTAGCTGGATCAAATGCTATTGTTTTCACGTTTCTCATAAATCTCCAGACTGCTGTCGATAATTGTTGTACCAGCTAGCATTCCCAGCAGCAGTAGAATTTCTTTTTTTCTGCACCTTATTCAACAATTTTTTTTTTTTGAGTTCTTGATGTAGGCGATTCTCACTGAAAGGAGGTGAAATTTTAACATTGTTTTTATTCGCATTTCTCTGATGGCCAGTGATGACGAACACTTTTTCAAGTGCTTGTTGACCATTTATACTCCTTCTGAGAAGCTTCTTTTCATTTCAACTTCCCACTTCTAGATGGGTTTGTTTGTTTTTGAGAGTTTAATGTTTTTGAGTTCCTTATATATTCTAATATTAATCCTTTGTCTGAGGTGTTACTGCTTAATATCTCTTCCTACTCTGTAGATTGTCTCTTCACCTTGTTGCTTGTTTCTTTTACTGTGCAAAAATTTTTAGTTTAATGTAGTTCCACTTGTTGAATCTTGAGAAAAATTTTTGTGCAGCTGGCGATCTGTTCAGAAAATGCTTTTCTGTCCCTATGTTTTCTAAGATTTTACCTATTTTGTCTTCCAATAGGTTCCATGTTTCTGTTTCAATGTCCAGTTCTTTGATTGATTTTGATCTGATTTTAGTATGTGGTGACAGATATGGGTCTAATTTCATATCCCTGAGTATAGAAATCCAGTTTTCCCAGCACCATTTGTTGAATATGCTTTTCTCTCCAGTGGAATGTTTTGCCCCCTTTGCTAAAGATCGGGTGGCCAAGGATGTTTGATTTTTTTGTTTGTTTGTTTGTTTGTTTTTTCAGTATCCTCAATTCTGTTCCACTGGTCCCTTGTTTGTTCTTGTACCAGTACCACATAGGTCTTATCAAGGTTCCTTTGTAGTATTTTTTCAAGTCTGTGATAGTGATTCCTCTGGCTTTGCCCTTATTACTTGAAATTGCTTTAGAAATTCTGGGGTTTTATTTTGTTCTATATAAATATTATAGTTGCTTTTTCTCTGTCTTTGAAGAGTGCAGTTGGTATTTTGATTACTATTGCGTTGAATCTGTATAATAGCTTTGGAAGCGTCACCATTTTGACAGTATTAGTTTTTCCTGTCCAAGAACACGAGATGTCTTTGCATTTTCTAAAGTCCTCTTCAATCTTTTCTCTCTCTCTCTCTCTTTTTTTGTGTGTGTAGGTCTTTGTTGTGGTTAGGATCTGGAGTGTCCCCCAAAAGCCTCATGTATCTTAATGCTGTGGATTGTCTATGGAACCATGTGATGTTGGTGGATTGGGGTCTGGTGTGGAGGGGTGGATTAGAGTTAAGTTAGGTTTAACGGTGTGTAGTGGCCACACCTGGATGCAGGAGGGAGTGGTTACTGGGCGGAGACCCGAAAGGGTATATAAGCTGCACCTGCCTTCCTGGAGAACGGGAACTAGTCTCAACTTGCCTCAGCTTGGCTTCCTGTTTGTCCGGGGAAGCTGCCTCCACCTCTCTCTCTGCCATGTACTTCGACTGTTGCCGGCCACCCCTGAATGGACTGTGTGACCTTCGAGACTGTGAGCTAAAATAAACCTTTCCTTTTCTGAGTTTGTGGGTGTCGGGTATTGAGTCACAGCAACAAAGAAGTAACTAATAAGACAGTCTTTTACCTCTTTAGTGAGGTTTATTCCTAAGTATTTTATTTTATTTTTAGTTGCTATTGTGAAGGGGATTATTTCCTTGATTTCCTTCTCTTTGGATTCCTTGTAGGTATATAAGGTTGCTATTGATTTATGGCTGATTATGTAACTTGCCACCTTGCTGAATTTATTTATTAGGTTTAAAAGTTTTGGGGTGGAATTTGTTGACTCTGCTATGTAAAGTATCATGTCGTTTCCAAATAGAGATACTTTCACTTCTTCTCTTTTAATTTGTATTTCTTTTATTTTATGATCTTGCCTGATGGCCCTTTGTCAAAATTTTAAGCAGTATGTTAAATAGTAGGGGTGACAGTGGTCATTTTCACCTTGTTCCTAAAATTAGTGTGAATGCTTTCAATCTTTCTTCATTTAGGATTATATCGGCAGAGAGGTTATTCTATGTAGCTTGAGTCATGTGAAGGAAGAGTTCCTCTATTTCTCTTTTCTTCAGAGTATTATAAATTGGTGCTGGTATTTTGTCAAATGGTTTTTCTACATCTACTTAGATATCCATATGTTTTTATCTTTGCATCTGTTAAAGTTGCGTATTACACTTACTGATTTGCGTATGTTAAAACATCCCTTCACGTTTGAGATGAAGCCCACTTGGTCATGGTGTATCATCTTCTTTATGATTTGCTTGATTCTGTTGGAAAGGATTTTATTGAGTATTTTTCATCTGTATTCATTAGAGATATTGGCTTGTAGTTTTCTTCTGTGGCTGGGTCTTTGATTTTTCAAATCAGATTTATGCCTGCTTTAAGAAATAATTTGGTAATTTTTGCTTCCTTTTAAATTAAATTTTTTGAAAATGTTTGGAGATCATTGGTATTAAATCTTTCTGGAATTTTTAAAATACAAGTATGCTGGAAATTTTTCATGTCTTGGGCTCTTTGCTTGGAAATGTTTTCATTATTTTCTTGATTTCATAGGAAGATATTGGCCTACTCAGATGTTTAATTTCTTCCTTTATGAGTTTTGATGCTTGATATGTGTTTAGGAACTCATCCATTTCTTTTAGATTTTTATATTTGTTGGAATATAAATTTTCAATGTACCTTCTTATCATACTTTGGATTTCCTTGTTATCTGTTGTGACTACAATTTATCCATTTCTTTTGTGTTGATGTAGGTTTTCTCTGTTTTCTGTGAGTTGAGCAATTGTTTTATCAGTCTTGCTTATCTTTTAAAAATAATTTTTCATTTGTTTTAGTTTTAGTTTCTATTTCATTAATTTCTGCTCTGATCTATACAATTTCTTTCCTTCTGTTTGTTTGATGTTTGCTTCTTCTTGTTTTCTATGATCCTGAGTTGTGAGGTTAGATTCTTTATTTGGGCTTGTTCTGGTTTTTATATTTATACATTTATGGAAACGAACTTCATTCTTAGCATGCCTTCATTGTGTCTCAGAGGTTGCTTTGTGTTTTACTACCATTGTGTTTGCCTCGGTGAACTTTTTCATTTCTTCCTTGACTTCTTCTATAACCCACTGTGTATTTAGAAGGGTCCTGTTCAGTCTGTATTTATTTGTGGTGTACCCTTTTTGTGTTGCAGATGATTTCTAAATTTATTCCACTATTATCTAACATGGTGCATGGGATTAAATCGATTTTCTTTTATCTGTTTAAGCTTTTTTGTGTGCTAGAATGTGGCTTATTTTGGAGAATATTCCATGGGCAGCTGAGAAGAATGTGTATTCTGTTGTTAGTGGATTAAAGACTCTGTATATATCTGTGAGATCCATTTCTTCTATGATGTAGTTCAGATCTGCTGTGTCTTTGTTGATTTTGTATCTAGCTGATCTGTCTTCTCGAGAGAGAGGAGTATTAAAATCTCCCACAATTACAGAGTTGGAGTTTATCTGTTTTTTTGAAATCTGATAGTTTTTTATTTCTGTAGTTGTATGCACCATTATTTGGAGCATAAATATTTGTGATCGTCAATTTATCTTGCTAAATTGTTCCCCTTGCCAGAACAAAGTAACTTTCTTTGTCTTTTTTGATGAGTTTTGGCTTAAAGTCTGCTTTGTTGGCAAAGGGTATTACTACCCCTACTTTATTTTGTCCCCCAGCTCCGTGGAATATCAATCTCCAGCCACTCACTTTAAGTCTATCTTTTTCTCCATGTTTGAAATGTGTCACTTGCAAGCAACGTAGGGTTGGATTATATTTTTTGATTCAATTAGCCAACCTATGTCTTTTGATTGGTGAGTTGAGGCCATTAACGTTAGGGTTTTTTGTGATATGTGAGTCTTAGGTCTTGCCATTTTGTCACCTTTTGAATATTTAATTCTTTCATTTACTTATTTTTTAGATGTTCTCTCTGTTAAGGATAGACATGCCACCATGTACTTTGTTGTGGTTCTTCCTTGTTTCCCCATGCAGCAGACATTTGAACATTTTTTGTAGTGCTGCTTTGGTTGTCATAAATTTCTTCATGTTTTCTTTGTCATGAAAAGTTTTTATTTCTTTGTAGATTCTATATGATACTTTTGCTGGGTATAGAAGGCTTGGCTGACACTATCTTTTCAGGCTTTAAGGAATTCAATCCAGGGATCTTCTCTTCCTTAGAATTTTTGTTCAGAAGTCTGTTGTTAGCATGGGTTTGTTTTGGGGGCTTCTGTTTTACTCCATTGGGCTACATGTCTGTTTTTGTGCCAATGTCATGATCTCTTTGTTAACATGGCTTAGTAGTAATACTTGATTTTTGAATACTATGCTCCCATCACTGTTTGCTTTGCTCAGTGTTTCCTTGGCTATTTTTACCTTTTATGCTTTTATATGAATTTATGATAATTTTTCCAGTTCTGCAAAGAACGTTGTTGTTCTGTTTTTAAATAAGGGTTGCTCTGAATATATAGGTGACTTTTGGTAGTATGATCATTTTAGCAGTACTGGTTTTACAGTTCAATGAGCAAAGGAGTGAGACCTGCTATTTTGTAATATCATATTTGATTTTTTCTTTATTCTAGCATTTCATTATCAAAGATTTTCAGCTCTTTGAATAGGATGTTTTCTCAGGTTATTGTTTTAATAATATCTTTTTCAGTGGGCTTATTTGTTTATAGGGAAAGTTTTTTGATAATTCATTTCCTATAATTTTCTGGATTTGTTTATTAAATCTAAAATTCTTCTAGGAGAGATTTTATTTATAGGATCATATCCTCAGTAAATAGACTATATGATATTATGTTATTACATTTGTATTTCCTTTATTTCTTACTATTTTCTCTGACAGAAGTTCAAGAACTATATGGAACAAGAATGCTAACAAAGATCACCTTGTCTCATTCTGAATTTTAAAAAAAAAATGCTTCATTTTTCCCACTCAATGTCACATAGGCTGTGTGGTTTTTATTTAAGAATTTTATCAATTTCAGGTATAAACACTCTATAATCTACTATCTTCAAGATTTTTAATCATAAAGAGTAGTTAATTTCTTACATGGTATTTCTTCAGCTATTTAGATGATTATTTATTTTGCCCTTGACTATACTTATGTAGAGTATTAAATTTATTGATTTAATATATGTTGACTGGTCCTATAAAAACAGGCAACACCTACAGTGAAATCAATTTGGCCATGATATATAATGCCTTTAAAAATTCCACTTATAAAGATTTTATCTAAAAAGTTTCTATTTATGTTCATCGAGGATATGTGTATATATATATATATATATATATATATATATATATATATATATATGGATAGATAGATATAGATATAGATATAGTTTTTTTTTATTATGTTGATCACTTACTTTGTTTTGGTATTAAAGTGATGTTGGCTTTAATAAATGAATTTGGGAAGTTTCTTTCATTTTTTTCATGAAATTAGTTGAAGAGTATTGTAGTTATTTCTTCTCCCAAAAGTCTAGTAAAAAAAAAACTGTGAATAATGAGCCAAATTATGTAACTTGTACAGCATGCAGTGATGTAGAAAATGTGGTAAAACAACTTACAACTCATGGAAGTAAAAGTAGAGACCTATGTCCACACTTACACAAGTGTACACATGTGAGTTCACACACACAGACACACAGATGCACAAACAAACACAGACACACAAACTTAAGCAGAAAATAAGCAAAATTAAGAAAAGAAATAAGTCAGAGCAGTATCTCTCTTTGTGGAAGCATTTTTCACGTGGACAATTATTAGATAATACGTGATATTCAAAGGATCTTAAAAACATCTTAACTCTAAGTTCTTCTCAGCCTTTTCCCAGGTGGGACAAAAAATTTAGCTCAACCTAGAGGCTAATCTCACTTCTTCTTGGACGCAGGAAAATACTGAAGCAAACTATCAGTGGTTGGGCTCAATCCACACTCAGTGTTTGAGGTTTTTTTTTTTTTTTTCCTTCCTGAGAATTATGATACAGTTAACACTGGAGTTATTCACTAAATGTCTTGCTCATTGTGCCTGTAGAATAGTCTGGCATGTGTGACCCGACTCCAAGAACACCCTGATTGTGCTGTTAGAGATATGGCTGGTAGATATCTGTGCTGAAGCTGTGGGGTTCTGAATGTCTCTGAACTGGGAAGGCCAAATTTCAAAAGATGCTGGTGAGAGCTCCTGCTTCTATTGTACCATGCTTGGCATTTTTTTTTTTTTTTTTTTTGAGAGAGAGAGAGGGTCTTACTCTGTAGTCTAAGTTGGCCCTAGACTTATTATGTAGGACAGGTTGGACTTAAAATCATGTAAATCCTCCTGACTCAGCCCACAAGATTTTAGATTACAAATATGTGCAACCACACATGGTTTCTGTGATGCCAGAAAATGGAAATCGGGGCCTTGCACTTGCTAGGAAAATGCTTTTATCACTAAGCTATGTGCCCAGACCTGGAAATTTTTACTTTTGTTGGAATGTTACCAGGACACCTGTGCTATTCTCTCAAATCTCAACCTCAAGCCCCATGGCATGATCCTGCTATGGACTCCGTAGTCAGCAACTGTTGAGCTGCCTTCTTCTGCTCTGGTGCTCCTTGCACCTGGTTGTATTGCAATCTACTCAGATCTTTCTGTTTCTCAGTCCCAGAAACACTTTAGGTTGTCAGTGACCACCAATTTTAATTTTACTGAAATTATAAATAAAGGTCTAAAAAGAATGTTTTTTTTTACAAGATATTACTTTGGGTTGAAGGAGTTTCTCACTGAATTGTCTCTTTTTCTGTGACTTGAACTATATGTCTCAAAATAATCGCTATCCTAAAAGCATCCAAGGAAAATGAGTAGCCTTACTTCATAGCTATTCACTATCTCTGTTCATTCAGAATGTCCATTAGTCCTATTGACTGATTATTTTTTGACTGATTATTTATCAACAGTTTGGAACATAAAATTGCAAGAAAAATCAAAATTTTGTTTTAATGAGGTGATTGTCTTTACCTGAAAGTCATGTATAATGGCACACTTTTGCACTTTAGAACTATAAATTCCAACTTCACAATTTTACTTGTTTAATACCAATTTAATAAGTTAATGATAAGAATGGTTCTCAGAAGCCTAAATAATTTCTTCTAGAGTCATGTAGCCATGTAGCCATTAAATATCAGCTACTTTTTCATTCTAGATTTAGAATGTGAGAGATTAGTGAACCATATTTATAACTTAGGAATGTTAAAAAAAAGTTTCAAGACCTATTGTATCAAATATTCTTAAGGAGAGAAATGTTCCAAAAGACCTGAATTTTTATTTCAAAATAAAAAGATAAATTTTATAATGATAATACTGTACAAGAAGCATCTGTGTAGATTGTTTCTAAATAGAAAGAGAATGTTATACCTTCATATTTAGTGTGCATATATATATATATATATATATATATATATATATATATATATATGGTTTTTTTTTTCTAGTTCTGTCAACTGAGGTTGGGCAATAATATCTAAGGTAGCAAAAGGAACTCCTACTGGCAAAAATGTTATCGATCCACTGTCATTCTACAAGAAATAAAATAAAGGGTCTTTATGTCTTCTTGGATCATTTTTGGCATTTTTGTGCCTATAATTTTATCTATCTCTTCCAAGTTCTCTAGTTTGTTGAAGTGTTCAAAATAATTCCTTATAATTCTCTGAATTTCAGCAATGTTCATTGTGATTTCAACCTCACTGTTAATTTTACTAATACGTGTTTTTTTCTTATTTTTGTTAGTTTAGCTAGACATTTATCAATATTGTTTATTCTCTTGAAGAACCAGATCTTTGATTTTGATTTTTGGTAGGTTTTTTTGTTTGTTTGTTTGTTTGTTTCAATTTTTCTAATTTCCGCTCTGATCTTTAAAATTTCTTTACTTTTTGATATATATTATTCTTGATTCTCTATGACATTAAAGTGCATAATTAAATTGTTTGTTTGGGATTACTCTGTTCTTTTGATGTGTGCATTGATAGCTATGAATTAAAAGCAACATATGACAGAGATACCTGTACACCCATTTTAATAGCAGTTCAACTAAAAATAGCTAAAATATGAAGACACCAAATAACCCATCAACAGACCAATGGATACAAGAGTTATGAAATATGTGCACAATATCTACACATTACCTACACAATATCTCCGTAAAGACAGATAGGTTTGAGGCTTTTGTAGGTAAATGGATGCAAATTGAGACTATCCTGCTTAGTGATGTGAGTCGGACACAGAAGATTAAATATCAAATGGTTTCTCTAATATAAAAAACCCAAAATCCAGTCAATCTAGAGAACCAAGTGGGAGTGATGGAGAGAGTTTTCAAGAGGACAACAAAGTGGAGGTAAAGGGATTAAAATTTTGATGAGATACATATGTGCACAAAATACTCAAGCCCAATATAAATATTTCATATATATATATACATATATATATATATACATGTATATGTATATATGTATATATATATACATATATATACATGTATATGTATATATATGTATATATACATATATATGTATATATGTATATATATACATATATATATACATACACACACACACATACACACACACACACACACACACACACATATATATATATATATATGTATATGTACATGATGTGAAACAAAGCAAAGGTCCCTGATGAATTGGTTTATTATAGATCTAGCATAAGGAAATACAAGACAAGCCTAGAGCATTTTGTGGTTGCATAAAATAAGTATATTTCCTGTAAGAACAAGAAAAATAATAATTAGAGGCCATGTTATTAAAAGATTAAGAAATTTAGCTGAAAGAGTTCACAATAACCAAAATTGGAATGATTTGAGCAACTAAGGAAGTAATAAGAGTTTAAGTTGTAAACCAAATATCAAATATAAATATTAAATGTATACTAATATAAATGATTGAATAAAGAAATAAAAGAAAGACACAATTCTCTTCTACAGAAATTTTTCATTTTATAAATATATCAAGAATTAAACAAATTACCATAAGTGCACCATTAATAAATGCAAAAGTTAAAGTAGTGGAAACATTTTCAGAGTTGCAAGATATGTTATTGGACTCAAAATATCTCTTCAAAATAGTTATCAATTACAAATCAGAAAACTTTTATAGTGAAGACATTCAGCAGACACCATCTTATCTGTCATTAAAACTATTGTTACCGCTGAGGAGACATACTGTATGTACCATGTACATATTACCACAATGCACTTAGAAAGACACAATCTCATCTCTGGAATCTCGCCAACTCTGCACTATCTTGACCCAATTAAAAAAATTAGTCCTTGTGCTCAAGCTGTGCCCAGTGGTGTAAGCCTGTATTCCTAGCACTGAGACTGAAGCAGTAGGATTGCAAATTTGAGCCCAGCCTGACCACTTAGTGACTTATTGAGACCTTGTCTGTAAAAACAAAAACAAAAGTGAGCGGAGCATGTAGCTCAGTATAAAGGCCCTGAGCTCAATCTTCATTATAAAAAGGTGAGCATCTATGCTCAAAAATTCTCCTCCATCATAGATCTATTTTCTAATCTTCCTTCCATTTAATGATTATTACTCTGTATATAATATACATATAATGTATTTAAAACTGTACCATCTATAATATTTGATCTGTACAAATACCTGGTAGTATTATCTGAGTTATAAATGAAGACAAATGTCAGTACTGTAAGTTGCATGAACAGTACTTCTCACCTCAGTATCAAAAATAATCTTCACAACTGACAACATATTTAGAGGAAGACTGTGAGAAAAAAATCATGTCTGTGTTACATTCTCATCTAATCTAAAAATCTAACTCTTTTTCCTATAATGTATTGTCACAAATAAGTGGTCAATTGGATTTGTATCATGATTAATGCCAAATGCTGCAAAATGTCTGGGGAAGTTAATTATATACACAGGCTTAACCAAGAAATGTATTCCAAAATTCAAAGAAGAGTTCAACAAATAAAGTTTCATTAAAAAATCCACTATTATTTTCAAGTGTTTTTGTATGTATTTCAATAACATTTTCTTATCCCTTTTACTATATGCATTTTTGTGTTTATTTCTCAAATAATAGAATTGGTTACTTAGTAGCTGAGCAGGTTTGTGCTAATTACAAAGTAAATGCTCAACTAATTTTACAAATGGCTTTTTTTCCAGATTAGCTTTGCTCCTGTCCCAATCTGATTGCCTTTTGTCTCAGTAATGTTAATTTATTCATGCTAGCTAGACTATACCTTTTCTGTAAATTATAATGTTTGTTGACATTTTCTCTATCTTGTATGGCACTATGTTAACTGAAGTGTGTTGTTTATCTAGCTCATGCCAAATGCTCTTACAAGTACTTTTGCTTTTGTTATCTTCTTTCATTTAATTTCTGAGACACTCTGTAAAGCAAGCATGCCTTCAACTTGGCAGTGAGGAGTCTGTGGCTTACAGTGTTTAAATAAACTAAAGTGTATAAGGTAGACTCTCCGAGCCAGAGATTTCAAAATAAAATGTGAGACAAGGTTGATACAATGCTGATGCCTGCTGTTTCCATGATACCAATAGTTTTAAAATATTTTCTTAATTGCAGATGCCTTTATTCATGATAATATCTAATATGAAAGAACAATGCACAAGAAATAAAAATAAGTCTGACAGTCTTCCAAGGGGCATGTAAAAATTATATACAACATAGGCATATGTGTTCAGTACAGTGACTCCGATTCCACCCACTTGGCTACACTTTTCCCCGTCTGCTCATCTTCTATAACCCAGTTTCAAGTCGGTTATGAAATAATACCTTGAAATTTTTCTTGAACTCTGCAAAGTACAACTGAAGAAATGATACTATGTAGTTCTACATTACCAAGTACATGATAGGAACTAAAAAATCTGGCTTATTAGATTACTATTGCTTTAGGGACTTGTTTTGATCAAATTACAGAAGAAAACCTTTTTTAAGAAGTTAAGGTGAAAAGACAGAAACAAATGAAGAGGAGTAAAACCAAGGTTAAAAAATAAAAAAGAATTGTGAAGGACAGAGAGAGGGAGAACATATATATATATGGAGAGAGAGAGAGAGAGAGAGAGAGAGAGAGAGAGAGAGAGAGAGAGATCTTATAGCCCCACAGAATAAATTATAAATCAGTCACGGAGACTCTCTAAGACATTCAAAACACAAATTCTTAGCATAGTCGATCAGGTCAAAAAAAAATAGTTTTCACGTGTCCTAGAATCACATGGGCTCATTTCAGTGTATTCTTAAGTTATAAAGAAGAAAATTGCCACAACTAGCAAGCAAATATTTCTTTTCTGACAGTTACAAACTCAAAGTAAATTTTTACCCTTCCAAGGAACTCATTAAGCTGAGGAAATACTGCAGAGGGACAGACGAGAGTTGTATTAACAGGAGAGAATACTACTTTAGACTTGATTTCTCTGCGAAAAGTGTTTGATTTAATTTAATCAGACTAGAATTGTGATACCCAACCCTGGAACTGATGATAAACAGTTAATGGATAATTCTGCACTGTAATTCACTCAAAAATTTGACGAGTTTATTTGGGAATACTTTTTTTAAAATGTTATTTTCTAAAGCTTAAACATCAAGACATGCAAACATTTGTCTGCAATCCAAAAGTAAAGTAGTCTAAGTGTTTTTACATTTTAGGTTTGGGAATCGTTTTCCTAAAAGACTTTGTCATAACTTTGATTAAAGCCTCTCATTCTAAAACCTACCTAAATTTTGGTATAAGATGAAATCATTTTGGTATATTATAATAAATTCTACCCTACATGGTATAAAGTAATGCTGACTTAACATTCCTCATTCAACACTCTAATGTGTGCCCAGCATGTGCTCAGCACTTTTCTTGTAGTGTGGATACCAGACAGGATAAAACAAAATAGGTACCTACTCACAAGAACTTTAATTTTAACAGGGTCACATAGTAACATGTAATGATATTTAGATACATTTTAGGTTATGATAAATAAAAGTAGTAACATTTTGTAAAGAAGTTAATGTAAGAGAATTGATAGCTACTTTCGTTGGCTAGAAGAGACCACTCTAAGAAAAAGTGATAACAAGTATCCGTCCAAGCAAAATTCTCAGTGAAGAACAGTCCAGAAAGAGGAGGAGAAGAGAACACACAAAGGCTACAAGGCAAGTACTTTTTGATGTATTCTCAGGAAAACAAAAATCGTTTATGGCAGCGGCATTGTGAGTGAGGTGGAAAGTGGGTGAGAGTGAACTAGAGGTAGGCGAAGTCATCCTTTAGAGCTACGCTATGCTGCTTATATTTAATTACAAATGCAAAGATTTTAAATCCAGGGTATGGAAACAGAGAGGTGAAACACATTATTCATATTTTTAAAACATCGAATAGAATATTTTTGAGAAAGTTCTGTGGAATAATATAATAGGAATACATACATCAGTTAAATAACAAATCATGCTGAAAAGAATGGTAACAGTCATAGAGATGACCAGAAATGCTGAAGTCTACGAAGAACATTTCAGCATTAAGTCCACTTGTTTGGTTTGCTGTAACAAAGCACTTCACACTGGGCAGTTTATAAATAGAAATTTATTTTTTTCACAGTTCTAGTGGCTGAGAAATTTATGACCAAGGT
Source organism: Ctenodactylus gundi (assembly GCA_004027205.1). Classification (NCBI taxonomy): domain Eukaryota; kingdom Metazoa; phylum Chordata; class Mammalia; order Rodentia; family Ctenodactylidae; genus Ctenodactylus; species Ctenodactylus gundi. The sequence continues at coordinate 182,496 of PVKB01000134.1, forward strand.
GTTGACAGCTTCTGTGTCTCATGAAGGGACATCTACTAATTCATAGATTGAAGCTTCTAGCTGTGTTTTCACGTGGTGGAAGAGACAAGGGAGTATTTCTCAAACATTTAAAACTTATAATAATTTTATTAATTGAAAATATTAATTTATGTATTTATGTGGTAAAATGTGATACGATGATATGTTTCTATTTGGAAACATTATTCAAGTTAATTCATATATCCAGCATGCCATATGATTATTGGTTCTTCAAGGGAATATTTAAATTTATTTTTGATTAATTTTTAAATGCTTAATACAATATTGTTAACTATAATCACCATGCTGTTCAATAGACGAGTGGAACTCATTCCCTATTGAAACTATTCCCCTTTCTTCATTCGGTCCACCCCTGTGGCCTCTGACATTCACAATTCTATTCTCTACTTTTGCATATCCAACTTTTATTTTATATTTATATTTCTCTTTCTTTCTTTCTTTCTTTCTTTCTTTCTTTCTTTCTTTCTTTCTTTCTTTCTTTCTTTTGAGACAGGGTCTCACTCTGGAGCCTAGGCTGGTCTTGAACTCACTATGGAGCCCAGACGGGCCTTGGACTCACATCAATCCTGCTGTCTCAGCTTCTTGAGTTCTGGGATTACAGGATTACAGACGTGCACCACCACTGCAAGTTTATGTGGTGCCGGAGAATAGAACTCAGGTACTTAGCACTTGCAAGGCAAGCACTTTAACAGTTGAGCCTTTCCTTCAGCCTGCAAATCCAACTTTTTGAGGTTCATACATAAGTGAAATTCAACAGTATTTGTGATTACTTGATAGCCATATTTCATTTACAATAATATCCTTGATTTCAACGATCTTATTGCAAAATACAAAATTTCCTTCTTTTTAAAGGCTAAACAGCATTTCAAAAGTTTTTGGTTTTGGTTTTGGTTTTTTCATTTGTCTTTGTAGGACTTGAGGTCAGTTCCAGCGAGTTCACACCAAGCTATATATCCCATTAAAAATGGAGCCCATTTTTATTTTTGATTTTGAGACAGGGTTTGCCAAGTCACTAAGTTCCCGAAGCTGATCTTAAACGTGCAATTCTCCTGCCTTAAGGTACAACAGTCCTGAGATTACAGGCCTACACCACTGGGCTGTGCCAAAAATTTTGTACCCACTAATTTTTCTTTGTCCATCTGTTCAAGGGCACTTATACTGTTTCCATACCTGGGTATTGTGAATGATGTTACATTGACGATGAAAATATACATATTTTTCATAGTTGAGAATAGCATTGCCAAAATATTTTGGCACTAGTTTTCCTCCTTGTTTTCTAACAAATGTTTCTTAAGTATCTCAGAAGAGAGAATAGGGCACAGAACGAGCAAATGGATGGAGTGAGGCAGAGGTGGAAGAAAATAAAATTTGATGACATAATTTTACAGAAGGCAAAAACCCCACTGGAAATGTTGTCATTTACCAGCTTCATTGATTTTTGTTTTTCTGAACGCCTCAGCTGCATTAGCAAAAGAATAATGTTTTTTTTTCCAATTAATAATCTGCACATTGCACATTTAAGTTTGAAAATGAAATTTTGCTTGTTGGGCCCTTAGGGACCTTATCTTCGTATACATTCTCATTAATTTACATTTTGACAGTAAGCGAAGGACACTGTTAAATAGAAAGAGCCTAATAAAAATCATTCATTGTCAGTGCACATTTCAGTAAATGACATTCAATAGGAAGCAATGTAATTCATGACATAGGAAGAAGATGGCTGCGACATGCACCAGCTCTGGGATTTAGTCCTGGCTTTACCATAGTGCTGTAAATCCTGAACTAAATCCTTGCTATTAACCTCAGTTTTTCCATCTGTAACATGATGGTTAGGGTTAATTTCTTCTAAGCCCCTTTGTGGTTCAGACTTTCACCTCTTTCAGTCACAAAATTGTGACACATTCATTCTCCAACAGAAAACTTATGACTTTAAAACCTTTAAAAATGAACTTGAAAGAGTTTTACAAGGATTTTAAGATGGAATGATGGTGAAAAAATGAGGTATTGAGTAAAGCCATGCAAAAATGATCACCAGGGGCACATTTATCCACCTTAAGTGAATAAACAATTTTCAAGCATTTTAAAATCATCCACTTACATAAAAATCTATTTACATACAAATTCCTGATGACAAATCTCAATTTGTTACACTAACTCCCAAAGGCCCTAGACTTGGCAACTGTTTGTTAGTCTGGTTCAGGTTTCTATAGTTTCATAACTGAAATAAAATTGTCTTCAAAACATTTAATCTTTTTATTTATAATTTTTAATAAAAATTGTTCAGGCCTCCAATTAGGTTGAATTACTGTGATTTTGAATTACCACAATTATGTTCATTGAACTCTGCCAAAGTTCTTGCCACAAAGTGCCAATGAATACCAATATCCAGTGCTTCTCTGGCCTCTTTTCTAACTCAGTGAGTGAAAGAAGCATCGTTGCCCTCTGAGTAGCAGTGTGTGGTGGGCTGGGAGAGCAGCCACATGGAAGTAATTGGAAAGGGCCTGTTTCTGCTCTCTCTGAATATTTTCCTCGTTTGGTTTCTGTCCTAGTTACTTTCTCATTGCTGGGAAACAATACCCAACACCCAAAACTTAAGGGAAGAGAGATTTATTTTATCTCATAGTTTCAAGTGGTATCAATCAATTCGTGAATGTCCAGCAATGGTGGAAGGCATGACAGAGGGCCTACCCACAGGGAAGATTTGCACAGCATGGTGAGACTGAAAGCAGAGAAGAAAAAGGGTTGAGCTAGTGATGGCTTTATAGCCTCCCAATAAAGCATAAATCATTTGGAAATCTTGCTTCCAAGTCATCACTTCTAGGTTATATTCAAGTGATTAACCCCTTCCAAGTCATGTACCAGTGATGTTCCCCTTATTTTTAGGCCCCACCTTAAGGCAGTACAGAAAAGGATTGGATTAACCCCATGACTGATCATCTTCTAAACTCATGAGCTTTTAGGGAACATTCCAGATCCAAACAATAATAACATCTGTTAATACTTTCCCCCTGCCTCGTCTAATTTTATGGAAATCTGTCTTTACCCATTCTTCTCATAGGCTTGACAGCTGGTTTGGTAGACACTTGAATAGGCATCAAAAAACAATCCAGAAAACTATCATATTTCCAAAAGATAACTACGTATGCTTAGGACAGATCACTTCAAAATGCATTGAAAAAAAAAAGAACAAGAGAATTGCTTGTAACACTTGATTAAAATTCACATTCTAAAAGGCAAGTTCTAGATCTGTTGAACAAGAATCATTAGAAATGGTGCCAGAAGTTTGTTTTTCTTCACAATCCTCTTGTTAATCTAAATAAAAGAGGAAGAGATATACATCTCGTGCACAAAATGTTGATCTTATACTAGAGTATACGAATTACTATGTTTCAGGTACAAAAAGCAAAATACAATGCAATGTAACATGGAAGAAAGAACAGAGAGAAAACCCTGTTGTGGAAGAATATAGATCAAAGCTTGACATAAAGTCCTTCGGGCATGCACTGTGGGAAAAGTGTGCCACAAAAGCCATGAGTGCACGGAGGCAGGAATGGTGTAATCTGTAAATACATACTAAAAACAGTAGCATTATTATTGCCCAAGTTAATAAGGGGATAGGTAGGCAATCCCACATACTACCAGAACACCTGCTCATTTACTGGATATGTACATAGATATTTAGCACACAGCATACCACATATCTGATCCTGAGTGGTTGTCCTCACCACACGCACAGTTTGTTGAGTACCATCACAAGTTCGTCACGTAGCCACTGTTCTGTAGCCATTCACATGATTTATCGCATGACTCTTTTTCACCTTTCTATAATTTTCTGACTTAGATACATTTGAGAGGAGCATCAGTTCAGGGCTGTGCTTTGATTCTACCTTCTCTAGGGAACTTTCTTGACACATTTCCTCTGGGCCATATTGCTCAAAATCCACTGGAATCTGAATAATTGTTTTGATCCCAGCCACTGTGCGATGTACAGCATGTTGGGATCGCTGAGACTAGTATTTACTATGACAAGGTTACACCCTCAGGATTCACACAAGCTATGAGCAACCTTCATGTCAGGAATATTGGCTTATAACTAACAATTGCCGGGTACTTATCATGTGTCAGACTTTTTGTTAAGTGTTTTGTCATTGCCCTTACTAATGTGACATTTATAAAACTCACCTCAACTATTTTATGTGTGTGTGTCTGTGCGTGTGTGTGTGTGTGTGTGTGTGTGTGTGTGGTACTGGGGTCAAGCTACACACTCAAACTATTTTTAATTTTTTTTTAATTTTGAGACAGCACCACACGAAGTTGTTAAGTTTCCCAGGCTTGGCTCAAATCTGTAGTTCTCCTGCCTTAGTTTACAGAGTACTGGGATTATGGATCTGCATCCTTGGTCTGACTTTACTCCAGCTTTTATTAGCAATTTTCCATTAAATTCTCCTTAGCCACTTTGTGAAATGGGCATTGTTATTATTCTTGTTCTTATGTCAAACAGATAAGAAAAGTGAAGGGGAAAGATGTTAGGGAACTAACCCAATGTTTAGTAACCAATATGACTAAAGCATCTAGAAGTTAACTGTATTCTCAGAAAATCAGGAAATCCGGAAATACAAGGACAAACTTTGCCTTGAATCTGTGCCCTCGTTGCCCTGTCTGTAACTTTTCCATAGCAGTTATCTAGCTAGAACTGAACTTAAATAAGGCTAAATGTGTCCTTGAATGTAAAAGAGAAGAGAAGAACATCTGATACAGGAATCTTAGAAAGACCTAAATGTTCGGAAGCCTACAGGTAGTCCTGACCACTGTCCAGGTTTTGTTCTCAAGTGTTATGGTTCTCAAATTTTTCTCCTACCATTTTTCAATGGATTTTTGGTCCCCAAATCAAATTTTACATACTGGCAATACAAATGCACACTAAGAGGCTTTTTAGTCTTAATAATGGCAACCTAGAATCCCTTGTAGGCTAAACTGAGGAATATCTCTCCTTACAAATATTCTGTCTCCATGCTGTATCATCTTTCAACTTCTGGGTGTGTGTAATCATTGTGATAAATTAATTTAACTAAAGGTAATACCGTAATAAAGACAATTAACATCGTAAGCTTTGACTGTGTATGGGAGCTTCCCAAAATTTTAATTCCAAAGAAAACTAACAATGAAAATTGTGGACAATGTTGCAGCCATTAACATGGACAAATTTAATTCCAGAACAGGCAAGGGCCCTATGTCGGGACATAAAATTTAAACACTTGATTTACTATTAAAGTTGATCATTGTCTGTCAGATTAATAATATTGTAAAAATGAGTTTTCTATGCTTCACAATGTTTATCTTCAGTTAGGTAAAATGGAAATCTCTGAAATTGTTTTCTCACATTTTATATTCATAAAGGGGAAGTGCATGGTGTCAAGACTCATAATCAGTGCATTTCACGTTCTGAGGTTTAAGTTATTTGAGGATGATCTCACACAAGAAATAATAATATGCATTGGGTTTAGTTTGTGGCAAAAAATGATCAAATCTCAAATTAAACACCAAGTAATTAGAGTCTAATTCACTTACAAGGGGCTATAAAAAGTGAAATAAATAAATCTGGAACAATTAAGAAATATGCCTCAAAACAATAAAGCCATATATGGCAAACCCATGGCTAGCATCATACTCAATGGTAAAGACTGTAGCCTGACAGAGCCATGTTATCCCTGTGCCCTGCCCTCAGATATTAGAGTTGAGGAAAACCAATTCTCATCTGGGCATGGTAACACATGCCTGAAACCCCCGTACCCAGGAAGCTGGAGCTGTATGGATGCCCACTATGTTATTTAATTTCTCAGATTGTATTATCCTTATTTCATGTTAACTCCTAAAATGGCTGGCTAGAAATTAACAATAAAACATAAATAACTGGAATGTTTACTCTTCCTTGATTCAAAAACTTTGAAAAGACTCCAGAAGAACCATGTTTATATGTGAAGTTAAGGAACTCTAATCATATACAGAAACTTTATTCAACATAAATGTCTCATTTTGAAATTATTATGCAGTTTGCATTATTTAATTAATATAGTTCATTACATTAATCGATTTTTAGATGTTAAATCACACGTGAATTTCTAAGAAAAAATTCTCAATGGTGACAATGTTTAAACCTTGTTGTATGCATTAGATTGACAATACTTCTCAGGATTTTTAACATTTTTATGAGAGATATTTGTCCAGTTTTAAAATTTGTCTGGCTTTCATGTAAGAGCGATATAGGACTTAGAGAATGATGTTAGGGATGTTTCATCTTCATAAGTTTTTGGAGAAGTTAATTAACGTTTGAGATTGTATCCTGTTTCTCTCTGACAGAACTCACCAATGACAACATCTGAAACTAAACTTATATTTCTGGAGAGTTTTTTTTTTTTTTTTTTTTTTTTTTTTTTTTTTTTTTTTTTTTTTTTTTTTGAGACAGGGTCTCACTCTGTGGTCCAGGCTGGTCCTGAACTCACTTCGGAGCCCAGGCTGGCCTTGGACACACGGCAATCCTCCTGTCTCTGCCTCCCCGAAAGTGCTGAGATTACAGGTGTGCGCCACCACACCCAGCTTATGTGGTGCTGGGGAATTGAACTAAGGCACTTAGCACTTATTAGGCAAGCGCTTTAACAGCTGAGCCATTCCTCCAGCCCTGGATAGATTTTTTTTAAATACTAATTTTTTATGGAACTTAAAGTGAAAAACAGAGGGAATTAGGGGGGTGAGATTGGAAGGGATGGGGGCTTGGGTAAGGGAAGCATCAAAAGGAGAGTGGGAAAATCCTTGTTATCTTGCCAAGATAAGTATGTGCACAAAATGCTCAGCTTCAATGTAAACCTTAAATTTTGCATTTATACATATCAATAAAATGGGAAAAATGCTACTTTCTTTGTTGTGTTTTAATCTAGACTTAGTATTTTTCTTTAAAGGGTCGGGTTAATTTGTGGCTTAGAAAGTCGTTCAACTCACCTAAATTATCAAATTTGCTGAGATAATGTTTTCCATAATATTCACTTATACGGAGTTGTGGAATGTTTATCTGTTCTTTTCTGCATATCATTACATTTGGAACAAACAGTCCTGCATTTAGTGCAGTATATTTTTCTCCCAATATTAGTTTTACTTGAAATGTTATGATAAATTAATTTTAAGCAGACAATTTTACATTAGACTTTATGTTTTTCATATTTTTACATGTATGATAACCTCTGGAATATTTGCAAGGGTTAATGATAATGGTGTAAATTTTTAGGAACTGTGTCTTCACTGTTTTTTACATAACTGATTTATATGAAGGTGTGTCAATTTAAGAACATTTATCTGATGTATAGTTACTGTTTCCTATTTTACTTATTTCTCCTCTAATTTTCATTTCCTTCCCTTCCCTTTGCTCTCTTTTTGTTTATAGATTTTTAAGTGGCACCTAAGATTAGTAGTTTGAAAGTTTTCTTTTTACCTAAATTAGGCATTCAATGCTATAATTTACTTTTCAAGCTCTATAATTCATTCCTTAAAATTGATGAGTTATTATCTTACTTTCATTCATCTGAATATTTTTATTTCCTTTGTAATCTATTCTTTGTCCACAGTATTACATGAAGGGTTTATTTTTTTCTCTAACATGATAAAAAAGGCAAGAATGCTCACACGTACCACTCTATTCAATATTGTATTAAAATTCTGGATACAGCAATTATATAAGAGAAAGAAATAATTGCCATCAAAATTCAATAGAAAAAGGTGAAATTGTCTCTGCAAATGCGATTATATTCTACATAGAATATTTAAAGGAATTTACAAATAAAATGAATAAAATTTCAGTAAAGTAGCAGGAGAGAAAATCAACATACAAACATCAATAACAGGGATCAAACTGCCACTTGGCTCCAAGAAAGCAGTGAGCTCCCACCTACAAGTCAGCTTGGGCCCAGTGCAATGATAACTATGGCAGGGAAAAACTAAAAGACTGAGTGAAATACTCCAGTGCGTGGCCCACAGGACACTGAACTCCAGCCCGGAGAAGTCTTAGCAGGCAGACCAAAGATGCAAATCCCAGAGTGCAGTAAAAACATCAAGCTCCCCAGAAGAAAAAAACAGAAATAATAAGCAAAATACAGGAAAATGGTGGCTTGACTATTGTGCCAGCAAAGGAGTTCAGCCAATGCCATTTGTGGTGCTAGGATTCTGAGTATGGGAAAACCTTGGCACAGAGGGAGCTAAAAAGCCTGCAGTTTTTAATTGTATCAAAGATCCAATGTTTCCAGGCCCTCTGTTCTGCTTTTAAGACTGGAAGCAACAGCTTGAGGAGACTAGCCAGACATGCCACCTAGAGCCCAGTCTATCAATTTATGAAGCATTGGGTCATAGTCTGAGACTACTTGCAGACTACATGAGTGAGAGATTTGCTGGACAACTGGGTTTTTGTGGCACATTAATTAGTAGATAACAACGTGATCAAGTTGATGAGTGCTGGCCAGTCTCACCTGGGTAGACCTTTCCAAGTAATTATCCACAGAAAGTTGGAGCTCAGTCTTCTCACTGTCCTGAATAGCTTCTCTGACTTAGATTGCCATAAAAAAAGGAAAACTCTAGACTTACAAATATGGTTACCACCCCCCTTGCATCAGGAAGCATCTAACAAAAGGTGTTTAGAAGAAACGATTTTTCCAGTATATATATATATATATATATATATATATATATATATATATATATATATCAACACCGAACAGAACTGTTAAACCTGGTTTATCTGTTTCATCTGAATTTTGTTTTTAAGTGTTTTTATGCTGTTGCTTTTCTTTCGGTGAGCTTGTGGAAAGGGTGTGTGTGTGTGTGTGTGTGTGTGTGTGTGTGTGTGTGTTATTAACAATTGTTTTTCTCCTTTATGGTGTCCTACTGTAAAGGATAAGTGACTCGTTTTCATGAAGTGCTACATAAAGGTGACTATATATTTCACTCTTGGTGAGACACAAGTATTTCACCCTTGTTTTGTGCCTAAGTTCTCAGTGTAAGACCACAACAGTCATGAGATGCCTGCCACTCCATAGCAAAAGTAAGAGAGGCTAAATTTAAGCTTAAATCTATGCCAAACAAGTATAATAAACTCAGATGAAACTGTAAAAATGTTAATGTTATAAAAGTTTCATATATTACGTACAGTCTCCACTGGGTCCTGGTCTCATGTTTGCCAAAGGAGAAACACAAGCTTTCTGACAGCGTCTAAAACGTTAACAAAAGCCTCTTAGAAAACAAGTGATTGATAAATTTTCTTTAAAATTCTGTGGTTCACCTTTAAACTTTTATCTCGCTGATTTGTCTAAAATGCTTTTCAGAAACGTTGAACAGGGTTAATTTATTCTTTTCCTGCTTTCTGCAGAGGGTAAGATAATATTGCCATTCAAGGTCAGCCTTAAGAAGAATACACCTTTGTTCTTCTTACAGCTTCCCACTTCTACTGCCCAATATCACCTGCTAGTTCCAACTGAAATGCAAACATCTGAGGCAACTAAGATTGGGAGGGCGAAAAATGTGGCAGGAACAATTTAAAAACCGAGCAGACACTGGCTTTAAGACACAAGGGCAAGAAAAGATACAGCTTTGTGGATATTTTGGGGAAAAATGAATAAAAGGAAAACATATTTTTAGAAAAAAGGGATAAAAGAAAATATTTTTGGATAAAAGAAATAATGGAAAAGTATACATTTCAGGTAATAAAATATTTTGTATGGTAAGGTTTTTCTCCTAGCCTGTAAAAAGAAAGATAAGGACAAATAGAATGTTTAAGTATGTCATAGAAAGGTTTGTGTTAAGTCATAGACAGGTTCACGCACATTCCAGAAAGGGTCCATGAGAGACAATAATTCTGTTTATATATATATATATATATATATATATATATATATATATATATATAAAATGTTTACATTGAACTTGAATATTTTGTGAACATACATATCATGTCAGAGCTACAAACCTTCCCCCCTCCCTTTTTGTCCCTCCCATACCCTCCCTCCCCCACATATCCACTATCCCCATCATTTACTTCTATTTAAAAAAACGTATTCTGGGTTTCTCATACTAGAGAAACCATTCCATATTTAGCCTTCTATGTCTGACTCACTTCACTGAACATGACTGTCTCAAGTCGTGTCCAATTACCTACAATAGCCTCAAAACTATCTGTCTTTATAGATGAGTGTGTACATATACCAAAATTTTTGTATCCATTGGTCTGTTGATGGGTATTTTGGTGTCTTCCACAATTTATCTGTTGTTAGTTGTGCTGCTATGAACATGTGTGTGACCATTGATGGGATTATGTCAACTTTAAAGAATAATGAACCACACCTCCATTAGGATTAGGATTTGTAAATCACCCTAGACTGGGGATCAAGAACTGGTCTGGATTAGAATGTGAGTCATTTGTGGGCTGGCCAATGACAGAAGAGCACCCACGCAGATGGCCAACTGGAACTCCATCGTTATAAAAGGAAGGAAGAGGGAAGATTGTTACAGCTTCTTCCTCTGGGAAAGCTCTCGCCTTCACAATTGTCTATGGATGCAGACTTGCTAAACATCGCAGATGGTCAGCGCAGATTCGCTCCAGTCTCGACTTGTGCCTGTCTGTCCATCGCTGCTCTTCAGTCACCCATCTTCTGGCTTTTGTCTTCACCCGAGATCTACAGCAGATTCTCACCTCACCAGCTGTTCTGCAGTCTGGGACTGGAGATCTACTTCACGGCTGAGCAGCCATCATAGACTATCTCTATCCTTGGATTTGTAAGCCTTCCTAATAGACCTTTTTGGTGATAAAATCTGTAAATTCTGTCTTTTGAAAGAAGTTAAACTAACACAATGGGTATATATTTATCTCTTTTATATGCTGCTTTTAACTCCTTTGGAAAGATCCTGAGATAAGCTATCACTGGATCAAAGAGGATACTTTTCAGCATTTTGATTAATGTCTGTACTGCCCTGTATGGTGTTTGTACCGGTCTATAATCTCACAGCAGTGTAAGAGGGTTCCTCCTTTTTTGCCACTGCCTCTCAAACATTTACTGCTGTTCAAGTTTTTGATATCTGCCATTCGCTCTGGGGTTAGATCATGTTTTACTGATGTTTTGATTTGCATTTCTCTAATAGCCAAGGACGTCGAACATCTTTTCATGTATTTGCTGGCCATATAAATTTCTTCATCTGAGAAGTGCCTATTTATTTCCATTGCTCATATTTTAATTGTGTCTTTGAATTGGAGGGTGTGTGTTTTTCTTCAGTTCCTTGTATATTCTAGTTATTAGCCTCTCATCTGAAGTATAGGTTGTGAAAATATATTCCCACTCTGTAAATTCTCTCTGCATTCTATTGATAGTTTCCATTGTTGTGCAGAAACTTTTTTAATTTGATATAATCCCATTTGTTGATTCTGGGAGCTTTTTTTGCGATGGATGCCTTATTGAGAAATTCTGTGTCTACACATAGAGATACTTTCGATTTTTGCCTAATTTGTCTTCCAGAAGGTTCAATGTTTTGGCTTTGATATCTCGGTCTTTGACCCACTTTGATTAGATTTTGGTGCACAAAGACAGGTGTGTGCCTAGATTCATTCTTCTACATATGGATGCGCAATTTTCCCAGCACCATTTGTTGGAGAGGCTGTCCTTTCTTCCAGTGTATGTCTTTGACTCCTTTATCAAAGATCAGGTAACTGAGGGCACTTGAGTTTGTGCATCCTCCGTTCTGTTTCATTGGTCAAACTGTCTGTTCTTTGTCTTGTTTGTTTTGCGAGTACCATGCAGTTTTTATAAGTGTCTCTTTGTTATATATCTTGATGTTTGTCATCATAATGACATCTGTCTTTGTTTTGTTACTCAGGATTATTTTGGCTATTCTAAGTTACCTTTGGTTCTATATGAATTTAAAGATTGTTTTTCCAAGTTCTATGAAAAAAGTTGTTGGTATTTTCATAGGAATTGCATTGAATCTGTGTATCAGTTTGGACAGTATAGTCATTTTGACTATAATCCTGGTTATTCGAGAACAGGGATATCTTTTCATTTTCTGATGCCTTCTTCAATTTCTCTCTTGAATATGATATAGTTTTCTTGTAGAAGAAAACTATACCTCCTTGGTAAGATTTACACCTAGGTATTTATTTTTGATGGGTTATTGAAAATGGAATTATTCTTCTGAGATCTTTCTGAGTGGTTTCATTATTAGTATAGAGGGATGCTCTCAATTTTTAGTACTGATTTTGTATCCTGCAATTTGGCTGACTTTGTTGATTCTGTTTATTTGCTCTTTCTGTTCTTGTGATTTAAAAGCTATTCCCTTTACTGTTTTTCATGCTAAAATTTCCACCAGTCGTCTAGCTTTGCAATCAGGGTTGACAGTCTCAAGATTCAATATGGCTGAAACAAAAGCCAACTGTTCAATTTTTCAAGGCTTTAGCTCAACTTAAAAATAAGCCAATGTGTCATGGTGCTACCTCAGCTAAATATTACTAATGCTTGTTTCCACCATCCTTAAATGGGTTAAAAATCTCTCTTCATACTGAAGGCTTGTGGAAGCTATGTAAGATGCCAGAAAATAAATAAAAGAACAATTAGAAAATACACTGTAGGAGGAAGATCTCCTGGGTGAGAAATTTTAAGTATTCAAGTTGATTTTACAAAAATGCTTAATATAAAAATAAAATATAAAATTCTCATTAATGTAGTTAAAAGCCTTCCCTCTCCTAACTGCCACTGAAGACTGTTCCCAAAATAATACTGGAGCAAATTATATAATTCCTTAGTTTAAAAGGAATCATTGCCCATGCTCTGCCTCTTTAGTTTAGATTCCATCATGTCTAGCTTAGTGACTTGGTGCTAATCAAAATTTGGAAAGAAGACAAAATCTCGCCAAGTTGAAAAGGTTCTTATCAAGTGCTCCTGACCAGTACAACTGCTGTATGAACTCCTGAAAGAAAGTGAAGCCAAATCACAACTATTATGGAATTTAAAGCAAAACACAAAGTGAAATAGGGGGAGTAGGGTTGGCAAGAAGGGAGGGAGGGGAAGGTGGGAGGAGGGACAGAAAGAGAGTGAGAAAGCCCTTGTGTCCTTGGCAGGATGTGTATGTGCACAAAATGCTCAACTCCATTGTAAACCTTAAATTTTGCATATATATATATATATATATATATATATATATATATATATATATATATAAATGAAATGGGGAAAAATAAAATAAAATAAATAAAAAAGAAAGTGAAGTCACTAAACTAAAGCTAAGTGGCCAATAAAAAAAATACTCAGTAAAGTCTAAAACAAAGTTGACGGAAAGTATATCAAGCTCTCAAGAACCCTCTAAGACTAAACTCAAAAGAGACCAAAAAGGATCAGTCATGAAGGGGTTTGATTTTTTAATGTCTGGTTTGGCTAATGAGTTAAACACCCCATGGTCAGTAAAAGGATTACAATTTGATGATAAAAAGGTATCAAAACCTTGTTGAATAGGGTAATTATCATCCACATAGAATGATAATAAACATAACTTAAACTCCAGAGCCTCAGACCTTAAAATTTGCTATCTGTCATGTTCTGCCCTGTGGAACTTCAAAAAGCTGAAGCTGGCTGTCTTGGGCAGGTAAATACCCCTGTCCAAGTTGCGATGAAGAGATACATAATTCCCTCCTTATGCCACTTGGAATAATGTATGGTGAACTACCCAATACCAGAGATAAACAGCTAAAAGGAAAAATTAAAAATAAAGCAGTTTTAAAAAGATTCCCTTGTAGAAAAGCTCTTTTCCTTTCAATCATCAGAACTTAAAATGTAGTCTGATAATAATAACTATTAATGATCTGACTACACTGTATGAAAATTCTAAGGTCTATAGTCTAAAGGCAAATGTTTTTAACAAGAACCGGAAAGGATATCCAGCTCTCTGAGTTGTAATCAACAAAAGTGATTCCTACTTCAAGTCAAAGGAAAATGCCTCATAATTACCCAAAAAGAGTAACTATAGTTGAAGATAAAGACCTAAGACAAATTATCAAGACTGAGAGTTTGGTATACAGGTATTAATTCTTAATATTTAATAAATGTGATGCTTTGAGTGCATTCCAGGGTAGCCACCGGTGTAGATAATTCCATCTTCTCTTGGACGGGACACAGACTTGTAGGAATGAGTTGTTTGATGGCTGTATACCAAGACAAGGATTCATGGGAAGTAAAACCTGAAAGAACTTGTCAGTGCTGTTTCCCACTATAGATGTCAGTCTCAAGGACAACCCCTCTTTCTCTTCAGGGACAATGAGTTACTCCTGTGTCTCTCTTGGCAGAGGAAAAAGATTCAGCAAGTCCATAGGAGGCCTGTTGGACTGTACCCACATCCTAATGTCAATGGGGATCCTAGTTATAATTATTTCATTCTGCACATTCCATGAGTTGATGTCTGGGATACTGTGGAAAGAGAAACCCTGTGTAATCTGTTACCATGCAACTGGACTGTAAATTGAACACTAGTCCAACTGGCCATTCCATTCACCATGTCATTCTTTCAAAAAAAAAAAAAAACAAAGTAAAACAAACAACAAATACAACAAAATCAAGATAAAATGCTCATCATCAAAATGTAAGAACATTAAAGGTATCCTTTGACACCAATGTATACAGATAGATTCAATGGGAGTCTTGACAGGAATTCCTAATGAGTTTATGACCACAAATCAGACAGCTGTAGAATTTAGATTGCTATTGCTCTGGCATTCCACCATCAACAAAAATGTAGACTGGATAAATTGCATCTATTATAACCAATAGACATTTGTCAATTGCACAAGAAGTGCTATCAAGGGCATATCAGAACAATTAAATACCACCAACAAAATACTTTGGTAAAATTAATCAGCCCTGGACATGATACTAGCTTATAAGGGTGGAGCTTGTGTCACGATAGGGTGACAATGCTGTACTTCCAACCCTAACAGTAAAATCCCTGATCATACTATACCTAAGACCTTATAAGGGTTAAGCACCTTGGCTAATAGAATGGATAAAAACTCAGGCGTCAACAATCAAGTCTCAAATTGGCCAGGATATAGGTTAAAAATATTAAAAGGGATTGGCACAAAGGCTCATAAGGGCTGTCTTCAGCAAACAAATGTCCTGTTCTACCAACAGAATAATCTTCTACTTCTCACTGAGAGTCTCAGTAGAACCCTGAGGAAGAAAGTTGCCATCTTCTTTTTTTAAAAATTGGAAAACAAAGAGCTCTTGAAGCAAATAAGTGAAAATTATGTGTGATAATCACCAAGGGAAGGAATTGTGAAGGATAATAAAAGACTCCTTTTCATGGAGTGCTGCATAATGGTGACTAAGTGTTTTACCCTGGGTAAGACATGAATATGTCACCCTTGTTTTCTCCAACCTCTCATTTATTCTTTACTAAGAGCTTTCTTTCTTACTGTGGCACACAAGAACCTCCCCCCTTCTTAGACTATGAGCTCTTTCCTGTAAGAAGGCAAAGTGAGGGACCTTTGAACTAGGGATAAAACACTCTCCCCCTTCCCATCTGGCATATCTGTGTCCATTTGAGAAACAAGCACTCGCCCTGCAGAATCACTATCAAAACCTCATTTTGACGGCTTCCATGTTTGTGCACCTTTCCTTTGGTAAGGCAGGTGAGCACTTTGACTTTTTCACACTACCGTGCTTTCTCATGCCAAAGAGTGTTACAGAGAGCTTTTAATTTTGTGTTTCTATATATAACTAATTGGATTTAATCTTCCTATACTTTATTTCACTTTTCATTTATATTACTTTTTTCTTCACCCTTCACATCATCTCAAAACTTCCCATCTCTCCCAGCTTTCTGTATTCTCTATAAACATTATCGTTACTCATTATTTTTCTTCTTTTCTAGCCTATCCTCTATTACTTTTTTTCCTAAGTAAGTGAAAAGTAGAGAATCTTAAAATATTTTAATTGCATGCTGATATATGGTTGCTCTTAGATGTGAATATTAGCGGTGGTTATTGTTTTTCTCCCAAAAGGATGTTACTACGGAAATATCTTTTCTGGGAATACACAGACATCTGTGTATTCCTCCGAGATAGAATACAGCAGATAGGCCAAATTAACAATTACACCTCTCAACATAAAAATGTAGTTGTTTTAAAGTGAATAAGTGACAGTTTATTCTACAGCCAAATATGAATGACCGTGGCCCAAGTAGACACAGATTCAGGTAGTTCCTGAGTCTTGTCGTTATAGTTTAACAGTTTTGCAGACGTCTATAGCCCTAGAACATAGGAAAGTTGTAAATGAAGTCTTTAAGTACATTGAAGAAATCATCATGTGAGTGATCTGATGCCTGTCTACGGGGCTTACATGTTATCTGAGAACATTCTTAGGTTTTGGGCTGCTGGAAAGCTAGGGTATCTGCTGTGTACTTTTCAAAAGATTCATTACAGTTTTGCTAGGTCAGATGCAGGTAGGTGGTGGTGACAAATGTATCTACAAAAGATGTCAAATAAGCCCCTAGTAATCCGGTTGTGACACAATCTATCATCCCCACAAGTCACTGAGTGTCAAATTAGTGATCTGTAGGCTGGATGTGAGCAAAGCAAATTTCAGTTCACATACCAAAGTCAAATTTGGTAAACCAGTGAGTTTATTGGAGCTCCTTCTAGGCGTATGGGTGAAAAGTTACCTATAGAAACATAGGAGAGAGGTGTTAACAGTAATGCGAGGAAGGGAGTCCCTTACAGAACAAAGAGTTAACTGAGGCAGACACATTAGAAGACCCCACCTCAGCATGGACAGTGAATCACGGAGACTGTGTGCTGGCTCTGGAAACTCACGCACTGCTGCTTCTTTGTCATGACTTCTCTTTGGGTGGAGCTGACTTTTCTGCGTGGGACTTCTCCTGCGTGCTGTCCTATTCTCGTGTGGCTTGCCTTTCTCATGCTTACTTGCTCTCACTGCCCCCACACTCCCAATCTGCTCTGGCCTTCCACTCCTTGAGCAAGCCTTGTGGTCTCCATGCTCTTAAATACCACCCAAGGATAGCACCCCTAAGCCGGCCAGAGCGTGTGCCCCACCTGCAGGAATGCATGCACCAGGACCTTCACCTGAGGATAGCAACAAGGTAGCTGTAGCTGGATTCTCAGGTGTGGGCGGGACTCCCAGGTTTGTGGTCTCCACCAAGCTTCTCCTATTGCATGCCATTTGTGTTTGCGCTCATAGATCACTGTTGTTGTCAGCCTCTGTGGGTCATGGAGAGAAACTTCTTTGTTATGGGAGGTAGCCTGCTGAGACACATCACCAGTCAAGCTCCTGAGACTAAATGACATTTGCTATGCCATGGGGAACCGTGCTTAGGCATAGATGGAGATCTGTCCCACATACTCCAGGGTTCAAGGCACTTCACAAACCAGGTAGCAGAAAGAAAGAGCTGGAGGACAGGGTAAAATAGTGTATAGGGAGTCACCTATGCCTCTTGGAGATAGGAGGGAAAACATATGCTAGGAGAGGCTGGGTAGAGCCCTGGGATCCCTGTTCTTGGTGTCATTTGTTGAAAAAGAGTACCACCAAGTTGTATGAGAAGATAAGGTACAGGAAGTGCAAACCCTATGGCACAGCAACTGTCGTTTAGTCTCAGGAGCTTGACCGTCAATGAGTCTCAGTAGTCTGTTTCCCATGGCAAAGAAGTTTCCCTCCATGACAGATAGACACTGGCAGCAACAGTGATCTGTGGGTGTAAACACAAAGCTTTAGAAGGCAAATTAACTGTTACATTATATCAATTCAATGGGGAAATAGCAATTGCTTCGCTTCTGGGGCCTGTGATCTTCCTCGCCATGGGCTTTGGACTAGGTTTACAGTACCAGACACGAACTTCCTCCTGTGAAATGGGCCTTAAGTCTAATAAAAAATTCTGCTGGGTGTATCCACAGAAGTCATGTGGAGATATAAAAATAAATGTGGCCGACCCATATTTTCCAGTATAGGCTGTTGTAAGACTTTTGTTCAATAGCTTTGTCAGGTATGACACACCTCTTACCTGATCACAATATACCCAAGCATTTAGCTGCTGTGCCTGGCCCTTGTACCTTGTGGATATCTATCTGCAATCCTTGCTTCTTTAGGTGAGCTTGGATCACTTTCAAATGCTTTTTCAAATCTGTAAAATATTTAGAAATCAGGATTACTTTGGCTATTTTATAACAACTTTTTATAGAAGTTAGGCAAGGTAACAAAGTAAGATTCCAGGACACGATCCCACGATAAGGAGCGGGCCTGTGTAGGTAGCCTTGGGGAAGTACTCCGAAGGTCCACTGTCATCCATAGCACTTGAATACAAACCGATTTTTGGGATCCAATAGCTAAAAGAAAAACCAAAAAACAAAAAGCATTAGCAATGTCGAATGAGGCATAGGAAGATCCATCACTTGCACCATTTGTTATATCAATAGAGCAATGTTGGGCACAGCAGCATGGATGAGGGAACACTATTTTAATTAGCTCTTTATCGGCCACAGTCATCCTCAATGAGTTGCCTGGTTTCTTTACAGGCCCCACCAGGCTGTGGAAAAAGCTTTGGGCTGGGTGAATAATCTCTACCCTTTCTAATTCATTGACAGTTTCTGTAACTTCATCATAGCCACCAGGCAGTCCACCCTGTTTAACATTCACCAATCGACTTGCCGTAAGTAAATTGTAGGCTGCCATTTTACCCAACAACATGTAACTGCGTTTATCAGATTACATTCTCAGGTGGAACTCTCCATCTGTGGTATGCAGGGCATGCTTCTGCAGTAAGTGCACCCCACCCCCAGAATATCATCCTGTAAGGGAGAAATGCACACAGCATCCTCCTAGCAGGATAATCTCCCACCCAAAAGACAAGCTAACCATTTTTATCTGCATATTCAACCCCTTTTCCCCATTGCTTCTTGTTTTTTGAGCAATTGCCATGAATTAAAGTACACTCAGTCCCAGAGGCACTAAATCCTAAGGATTCTGTACATTTCTAGAAGAGCAATAAATCTTTAATTCAACATTGGGCCCATCCTGATGTACCATTTTCCTCTGTAGACATGCAGAAGGAATCACCTCTACATCCTGATCCCCATTCTTTCTTAATCCTCTGGTGAACTGCTAGCCAGACATTAAACACTTCCAAAGACTTATAAGCACAGAGTTCAGCTTTCTATCATCCTCTTCCACCAGGAATTCCAGATCAACAGGATTCTTGTGACATTTGCATTAAAGAACTCAGACAGGACCCATCATTATCTTTCTCTTTTCCTCACCTCATCTTTTCAATTCTTCGGTGAATTGCTGATCAGGCTTTAAAGCCTCCCAAAGACTCACAAGCACAGCAGTAGGCTTTCCGTCAACTTTTCTTTTTTTAGTATATAATTTTATTGTGGTAAAAAAAAATCACATGACACAAATTTTAACATTTTTTGTAAATACATGAATTCAAAATTCTGTAACACATTAGAACTATGGGATTTGGGGAATTAGTGAGTCTCCCCATCCTCTTTTCAGAGTTTCACCCCTTTCCTATCTGATTGTTCTCTCTCTTTCTACCCAGCTGTTCATGTTGGAGCCTTTTTATGTTATTATTTTTGTGCATTTCATAAGAACACCCATCTATAGTCAGTCTTTTGTGCCTGGTCCATTTTGCTGAGCATGATTGATTCTAGATGGCCCCTATTTGGTTAAAATGTGTCATATCTGTCTTTCTTTATGGCTACATAGTATTCCATTGCATACAGGTATCACACCTTCTTTACTCATTTTTGTATGGATGCACAGGTTGTTCCCAGGATTTGGCTATTATGAATTGTGCTGCTGTAAACATGGGTATGCATGTGTCTGTTTGGTATGTTGACCTTATTTATTTATTTTTTTTTTTGGGGGGGGGACATGCCAAGTAGGGCAGTAGCCGGATTAAATGGAATTTCTATTCTCCCTAGCAACCTAAGGACAACAAAAATCTTACCACATTTGCTTTAAAATAACTTGAATGGGACACATCATCTGATTTTTCTTCCTTTTATCTCTTCCTGATTGCAATAGTGTCTCGCAAAACTGATTTATATGCCAGTCTAGGTGCTTCGGGTCCATCAATCTCTCCTACTTTGCAAATACCATGTTTCACCATGGGACTCAGCGAAGCTACTAAGATCCCAGGCAAGTCCTGAGATACTTCATAAAGCAACTTCTCTTTGTAATTCTCCTATAAATACAGTCCTACCAGGCCTAGAAAGACGGGCATCAAACAACACCTGCCTCGTGCCTAGTTTTCTCAAACATTTATCCTTCCTGAATTGCCCTCAAATATCTGACATTTATGGAAACTTCCATCTGCAATAACCAATACTAACCAAGTGGGTTTTTTTGTTGTTTGTTTGTTTGTTTGTTTTGTGAGACAGGGTGTCACTCTGTAATAACCAAGTGCTCTTAATGGCTCATACCATCTGGTTCATCAGGGACTAATTTGCCTCATATGGCCTCAGGCTAGGCAACCTTTGTCTCACAGAGGAATGAACAGTTATATTACTCAGTTTCTTTGCTTATTCGGCATTCCAATTTATTGCATCTGCTCCCATGTCATACAGCCTCACGAACCAAGCAGGGAGAGACTCTTTCATTGCTTGTTTGAAAGACTTTCCTAATTTGAGCAATTCAGGTGATGAACATTCCCTGATTATTATGATTTCCAGCACTGGGCTATTAGAAAGACCACTATCTGTGTGCTAAACCATGAATCATTCCTTCTTTTCTATTAAAAGTTGGACCTAAGTGGTATCTTCTTCTACTTCCACTCTGTTCTCTTTTACCCTACTGTCTGAATCTTCTCATGGGTTCCATGTTTTCAGTTCCCAGGAAGGGTTCTTCCATACATTTCTGACCTGCATACTCTTTACCTTGTGTCCTGTAACCCTTCAGAAAAGGCAAGTCAATATCTTCAACCCATTCTCTCTCTTCTTCACTTTCTTTGCCAAACCATAGGTTAATGAAGAGGCTCAGAAACACATAATCTTTTTCCCATTGCAATTTCTTTTTTGTATAAGCAAATTACTTCTGAGAAGTGAGCTGAGTCCTTGTTGTATGCCTTACTTCCCACAGGCAACTGCCACTGCCCCCTGCTTACGATTCTGTCTCCCAGATGTTGCTCCCTGAGATTCTTTCAAGCTATCTAGTCCAACAGCTATTTTGGAAGCATCCTTATACACACAAAACCAACCCCATTAATCAAGAAGATATGCCACATCATACTAGGTAGAGCAAAAAGGAGTCCCCTGGGATTCCCCTCCAAGATGCTCGGCTCGCAAACAGCTTGGCTGCAATTGCACATCATAGGGCTCATCTCAGGAAATGTGCAGCCGCCTCTGCATCCGAAGAGCATGCAGCCCCAAACCACGTGGGCAAAGGTCCTCCCAGTGGGAACTTTGTCCTCACGTGCATCAACCTCCGGCGCATGTTCTAGCACCAATTCCAGGGTTCGTGCAACCACTTCTCTCCACCTCACCTCTGATTTATTGGGTCCACGTGACTCTGTTCCCCAGTTTCATATCTGGCACCCAGTTCAGGGGCCATGCAACTAATCTTCTCCACTTGTCTTTGGCTTTGCCTTTTCTTATTTGAGTGCCAAGTGTATGTGACTTTTTCTGGGGAAGCGTGAACACCTTTATCTCTTCACCCCAGATAGGCCACAGCAGAAAGGCCAAGGCTATGGTTACACCAATGTCTAAATAACTGAGGTCACTTATGGATGTATGGTGAGGAGTTGCATGCAGAAGCGTAAGTAAAGGCTATTTATATGAATGTGGGTAAAAGAGTCACAGGCTCATGCATGAGTCAAAGAAAGTCATATTACAGAAAAGCCCACTCCAGCACAGACAGCAACTCATAGAGAGTGCATGCTGACCCCAAGACTCATCTACAGATTTTCTTGTACAACTGTACAACTCTCCTTTAGGAGGCTCTGGCTTTTCTCTTTGGGAACTCTCAGTCGTGGCTAGCTCATTCTCCTTATGTGCACTAACTCTAGCTGCTCATACAGTCACTGTGCTGTAGCCTTCCACTCTACAGCTAGTCCTGTAATCCTCATGCCCTTAAATTCCCTATCTACCCCTAAGGCTATGCACCTGGATTGCAGTGCCACCTCATATCAGACAGAGCAAGAGGGCCACCCGGCACACCCTGCACCAAGTGCAGTGCCAAACTATGAGTTACAATGGCAAAGCTGAAATCCCAGGCATGGGTGGGGTCCATGCCCCTGAGGGGTCCTTTAAGCTACTCCTCTCCTGAGCACCTCTGAGTTGGAGGGTGTTTCATAAAACAAATGATAGGGATTTGACCTAGTACTTTGAATAAAGAGGGTTCCTTCAATACCGAGACATATTTTATACCAAGGGCATGTCAACAAGAGAAAGACACTTAAAATATTCCTTCTAATTACATCCGGTGATGCAGGCCTGTAATCCCAGCACGCTGACAGAAGAGGCAGAAGAATCACAAGTTTGAGCTCAGCCTGGGCAACTTAGAAACTTACTAAGACAGTCTTTCAAAACAAAAAATAAATAAATAAAAGAGCTAGGAATATACATTAGTGTCATGGCTCTAAGCTCAATCTTTAGTACTACAAAAAAGTCATCTTTATAAAATTGTGGTAGACATATCTATGCCAAAATCTGTCAATGTCAACACAAAAATACAAGAATCATGAAATATCAATATAATGAAAAATTCCAAATATTTACACCTCTCCAAAATGTATCTCTTATATAATATAGTGAATGACGTTTCAAATAGTTATAAAAATGTTTAGTAGTTAAAATTATCAGTGACATCTAGGAACTAATAAATAAGAATTGAACATCAAAACAGAAACACTAAATCTACTGGAAGACAAAATAGGTAAAACACACGGACAGGAAGGGATTTTCTGAACAGATCACCAACCATATAAGAAATCTCAGCAAGAATTAACAAATGGGACTACATTAAACTAAAAACTAAAAACTAAAAAACTCTTGTACAGCAAAAGAAACAACAAACAAAAAGAAAAGACAACACATTGAGTGGGAAAAGATATTCAGGAGTAACACTTCAGACAAAGAACTAATATCTAGAATATAGAAAGAACTGAAAAGAATAAAACCCCATTGAATTAAGTGATCCCATCAAGAAGTGGGAAGCTGAAAACAAGCTTCTCAGAAGAAGAAATGCAAATGGTCAACAAGCACATGAAAATGTGCTCTTCATCAGTGACCATCAGATAAATTCAGTTCTCTCAAAAAAACAATGTATAATAAAAATGTATGTATATCCATGTGTATATTACCACCACTAACAATAGCTAAATTGCTAAAGTTGCGAAGACCAAATATCCCTCAACAGACTAATGGATTCAATAGTTTTGATGTATATACACAATGGAGGACTACTCTTCTGTAAAGACAGATAGATGTGAGGCCTTTGCAAGTAAATGGACCCAGCTTGAGATCATCATGCTCTGTGAAGTGAATCAAACTCAGATGGTTAAATAGTGCGTGCTCCCTCTAATAAGAGAAACCTAGAATACAAGTATTCTATACACTCAAATGAGTGACAGTGGGAGTCAGAGATCATGGGGGAGGGAACAGGAACTCCTAAAAGGAGGAGTGGAAGCGATTGTGATGTTGATACCATACATGTGGGCACACATTTTCAAGCTCAATGTAGCCATTGTGTATTGCATACATATATGAACAAAGATGGGGAATAGACACTTTGAAAGTAAAGTCTAGAAAATGATATACCATTAAAATAATAAAAAGAAACAGAAAACAAAAGCAATATATACTGGAATAAAAAAAAACAGGTAGATCGATTACAACAGGAGGTAAAGAGGCAAACCCAAGCACTCACAGCCTTCTGTAAAAGAAGTCAAAGCTTGGAGGAAAGAAAACCTCTATAAACATGAAGCTGATAGAACTGAATATCCACCAATATAAAAGGGAATTCTATGCAGCCATAAAGAGAGACAGATATGAATCATTTCACTGAAAATGGGGCCACCTTGAGTCAATAATACTCAGTGAAATGGCCAGACACAAAAGACTGACTATAGACAGGTGCCCCTCTTATGAAATTTATAAAAATAACTTCATAAAAAGGCCCCAATATGGCTGCCAGGGTAGAAAGTGGGAAAATGGACAACTAGAAAATAGATGAACCTCTGGAAAGGGAGGGACAAGGCCATAGTCACTGATTCCACAAACCCCATATCCCATGTCCCATGTCTCTAATATTCAAGTGTTATATAATATATATATATATATATATATATATATATATATATATATATGGATATCTACATACCAAAGATTGGAATGAATACTCATATTTCCCCTGCACTAAAATCAAATTAAAATTATTAAAAATAGTTAACTATAAGGCCATAGAACATAAAACTTCTGAAAGAAAACACCTGAATCCACACGCACAATGGCTTTCTTAATAAGACCATAAAAGCAAAGTAAATAATATCAAGACTATGCAAATGAAGCTGCATCAAATGCAAAATCATTTGAACTATAAAAACAATCAGCAAAGTTAAGAGAACCTACAGAACTGGAGAAAATTATTACTAGTTATAATTGTGGTAGGGAACTAATACTTACAATATGGAAAATACTTTTTAAAAAGACATTTAACACCAAAAAGTGAATCAGCCTCATGACTTAATGGGAAAATGAACTGAACAATGAATTCTCCTTGGTAAAAATAGAAAGGCCAAGAAGTATGTAAACAACTGGTGAGCAACATTCGCCTTTAGGAAATGAGATCAAAACAACAGAGATCCCAGCTCAATTGAGACTGAATGGCTATGACCGAGAACGTAAAAAGCAATGCGTGATCATAAGGATGCGTGGAAAAGGACGTTTTCCTTCTGTGCTGGTAGAAATGTAAACTGGTGAAACAACTATGAAAAATGTGGGAGGATTCTTCAAAGAACTATAAATATATATTCCCTTTTTATGCAGCTCTTACATTACTAGGTACATCCCCCAAGCAAATTAAACATAGAATACTCTAGTGAGGAAACCAATATTTATAGGTGTGAAATTCACAATACTCAAACTGGGAAACAATCTAGTTGCCCATAAATAGATGAATGGATAATAAAACGTGGTATATGTGCATGATAGAATAACAATCCACCCTGACAATGAATTAAATCATGTATATGCAAGAAAGTAGATGAAACTGAAGATCATCATTTTAATAAGTCAGTCTCAGAAAGTGAACTGCCACATACTTTCTCTTATATAATCCAGTAAAAAGTGAATTTGAATTAGTAACAATAAATAAATGAAGAATTAGATTGTGGTCTTCTAGAGAAGACAAGTAAGAGAGGCAATGTGGAGTAATAGAGGTAATGGTGATAAAATTAATCAAAATATATTACATTTATTTACCAATATACCAAGATCATCTCATTATTCTGTTAATCTCCAAAAATAAAAATTAATTGTTAGTATGTGTTTATTTTTTGAGATAGAGTTTCGCCCTGTTGTTAGAATGTCTGTCAACAAATAGTCAATTCTCTAAAAAGGAAGTCAAGTAAACAAAAAATTCTATTCATAATCAGCACAAAGGAACACTTTAGCAAGTCTACCTATGGAGGTGGAAGATCTCTGCACTGACATTATAGTATATTTTCCCATAATGGTTACATGTTATTGCTACATGCTTGTGATAAATAATAATTACATTTATCCTGTGAACTGGGCAGTTCATATGCATATCACAGTCTATCTCTGTGTTTCCTATATTCTATCTTACTTTTTCTCTTTAAACTATTTATATTTTGGTTACCTTGTGTAAAAGAAACTATTTGGTATTTATCTGATTTATTCCACTCAGACATTTGGCCCCAAAGTTTATCAGTTTACCTACACATTGCTCAATGTTATCATTCTTTACGACAGTATAATAATCCATTGCATATATATGCCACAATTTCATTATTGATCCACCTGTTGTAGAGCATATGCTGCTCCCAAGATTTACCTACTATGAGTTGCACTGCTATACCCGTGGGTATGCACGTATCACTGGAATATGATGTTTTTCATTCTTTTATGAAGATACTTAAAAGAGTTAGAGCTGAGTCAAATGGGATATCTATCATCAGCTTTCTTGAGGAATCTCCATTTAGTTTCCACGATTTTTGTGCCAATTTACAGTCCCACCAACAGCATAAAACTGTTAGTTTCTCCCCACAATTTCATCAACAGTTGTTGTTTTCTGAGTTCTTAGCGAAAGCCATTTTTACTGGATTAAGAAGTAACCTCAATGTTGTTTTCTTTTTTCCCATTTTATGAATATGTATAAATGCAACACATAATGTTTACATTGATCTTCAGTATTTTGTGCATATACATATCATGGCAAAATTACTAATTCTTCCCCTTTCCCTTTTCGGCCCTCCCACCCCTCCAATTCCCATTACTCTCCCCAATTATTTCTATGAAATACTTGTGGTCTGGTTTGCATTTCTCAAATGGCAAAAGACGCTTGGGTATTTTTCATGAACTTCATCATATATACGTCTTTGGAGAAGCGACTATTTCAATTGCCTATTTTTCATTGAGAACTTATTTAGGAGAGTCTAACTCTTTGAATTCTTTAGAGATTCTAAATATTAGTCTTTTATCAAAGGAGTAGGTGGCAAATTTTTTTCTCATTCTTCAGATTATTATTTAACTCTGTCAGTTGTTTCCTTTATTGGGTGGAAGCTTTTAATTTGATGTGATCTTGGCTCTACAAATAAGTGATGAAAGAAATTGAAGAAGACATAAGCAATTGAAAACATTCTCATATTTAAGTATTGAAAGAATCAGTAAAAGTTTCTAATATCTAAACTGGTTTACAAATTGCAATTGCTATCAAAATTTTATTTAAATTTTTCAAAACAAATAGAATAAAATTTCAAAATCTGTGTAAAACTAAAAAATGCCCCAAAAAGTGCAATCTTGATTAAGAAAATAAACCAGAAACCATCATGTCACCAAATCTCAAAATATCCTACAGTGTTTTAGTAACAAAACCAGCATGGTACTTACATTAAAACAGACATATAAGCCAATGGAACAGAACAAATAATTCAGAAATAAATGTGTGCATTTATAAACAAATTATTTTTGTTAAATATACCACTCATGCACAATAGAGAATGAACAGTTTCTTCAATAATTTTGGAAAATATTGATATCCATAAATAAATGAATGAAAACAACACCTTATATAACAAGCCATACCAAAAAAAAAAATCTTAAGGTATTTAAAACATAAATGTTTACATTGATCTTGAGTATGCGAAACCATAAAACTACCAAAACTATCTAGAAGAAAAACTTATACTATTGGTATTAGCGCTTATTTTTTAATATGGTCCCCCAAAACAAAATAAATCATTAAGATTATATCAATTTAAAAACTATCTGGGCAGAAAAAAACATTTGAATAAGTAACATATAGAATAGGAGAAGATATATGCAAACAGAATGTGTATAGAGTGGTTAACACCTAAAATATATAAAATCTCAAATTTCTCAACTGCAAGAAAATAAATAATTTGATTAAAAATGGGTATAGACCCTGAAAAAATATTTCTTACATGGCTATGAATGTATAATCAACAGACATTTTTTAAAATCTCAACATTATTAATCATTAGGGAATGCAAATTAAAATCACAGTGAGATACTGTGTCAGTCTTGTTAGAATTAATATCAGAGGACAAAAGGACTCTTTCCCTGCCACATCCTAGACTTATAGAGACAGAAGTTAAGATGTGTTCACACTTTGGCTTTAACATATGGCTTGATGTTCTGCACATATTACCCATTCCATAATTATTATTGAATAAATAAAGATTACAACTAAGGACAAGGCTATCTGCTTTTATCTAAAGAGAGAACCAAATCATGAACCCATTATTGGACACAAGTAGCTAAACTTAATGGAAATTGAGAGGCACAAAAAAGTTCTAAATTTGTCTTACCTGTTTTCCAAATCTAATTGTTTGACTAGTAGGTTTAACTGTAATAGGGAGAGATCAGGAGTGAAATAGATATTTTCCCAATAAGCAATATCATATAGACTTTACTAATATGATGAAATATGCATTGAGTATGACAGATCCAAGATAATACCATATGAGATGTTTGGAGAGTGCACACCATGGAGGTGAAGATAAGCAAAAGATGAAGATGTAACAGGCCAATTTGAATAAAGCACCAGCCAGATTGTGTTTAGTATCTGTATTGGTTTGAGTTCTTTCAAAAGACAGAATTTACAGATTTTATCAGAAAAGTGTCTATTAGGAAGGCTTACAAACTCAAGGATAGAGGTGGTCCAAGATGGCTGCTCAGCCCTGAAGTAGATCTCCCGTCCAGGACTTCAGAACAGCCGGTGAGGTGAGAATCTGCTGTAGATCTTGGATGAAGACCAAAGCCAGAAGATGGGTGACTGAAGAGCAGCAACAGACAAACAGGCACAAGTCGAGACTGGAGCGAATCTGTGCTGACTGTTGTGATGTGTAGCAAGTCAGAGTCCATAGACAATTGCGAAGGTGAGAGCTCTCCCAGAGGAAGAATCTGTAACAATTGTCCCTCTTCCTCCCTTTTATACCACTGGAGTTACAGTTGGCCCTCCCATATCTGGGTGGGTGCTCTTCTTTCACTGGCCATCCCACAAATGACTCACACTCTAATCCAGGCCAGTTCTTGATCCCCAGTCTAGGGTGATTTACAAATCCTAATCCTAATGGAAGTGTGGTTCCGAATTCTGTCAAGGTGACATAATCCCATCAACGGACACAACTGTTACACCCTGTGGAAGGGTGAGATGAGCCAGATCCCTTTAAACGATGTTGTGACACAGGTCCAGAGAGTTGACATACCCTTGAGGCAGCACAGTAAAGTTATACTGTTGATATTGTCTGCTAAAAGCAAATCTTCTGATGGTCCTTCTGGATGGGTATGGAGAAGAGTGCATTAGCCAAATCAGTAGCTGCATACCAGGGACCAGGACATGTGTTAATCTGTTCAAGTAAGGAAACCACATCTGGGACAGCAGCTGCCATTGGTGTCACCACCTGATTAAGTTTATGATAATTCACTGTCATCCTCCAAGTTCCATCCTTTTCTTCCCTGGCCCTATAGGAGAGTTGAATGGGGATGTGGAGGGAACCACCTCCTGTGCATTCTTCAAGTCCTTGATCTTGTCACTAATCTCTGCAATCCCTCCAGGGATGGGGTATTGTTTCTGACTCACTATTTTCCTTGACAAAGGCAATTCCTATGGCTTCCATTTGGCCTTTCCTATCATTATGGCCCTCACACCACAGGTTAAGAAACCAGTGTGGGGATTCTGCCAAGTACTGAGGATATCTATTCCAATTATACATTTTTGAACTGGAGCAATGACTACAGGATAAACCTGGGGACCTATGGGGCCCACTGTGAGTTGGACCTTAGTTATTACTCCATTAACCACCTGGCCTCCATAGGCTCCTACTTTAGCTGGATGTCCACATAACATCTTGGATCTCCTAGAATTAGTGTTAACACAGAACCAGTGTCTAGTAGTCCCCGAAATGTCTGATCATTTCCCCTTCCCCAGTGGACAGTTACTCTGGTGAAGGGCTGCAGGTCCTTTTGGGGAAGGATAGGAGAATCATTGACATTATAACTCTTTGATAGTACATCAGAGTCCTTCCTCAAGAGGACCCGGCCTCCCCTTCATTCAAGGGATGCTGGATCTGGAAACTGGCTCAAGTCTGGAAATTGATTGAGGGAACATGTTTCTTTATTGCTACTATTTGAGGCACCTATTTGCTCAGTTGCCCTAGAAATCTTTTTTCAATATAAATTTAACAAAAACTTAGTAGGTTTTCCATCTATTTCATTTCTTGGTACACCATGACTAATTAAGCAATGCCACAGGTCCACAAATGTCAGCCCATTCCAATCACTGCTTTGCCTCTGCTGTACATTACGATAAGTACATCCACCCCGCCTTTGGTGGTTAACTGTTACCACTTGGCCCCTGCCACCCCTAGATGAAATAAAACCCATACAACTTAGTTGTTGTAGTTGTGTGGCTGCCATTCCCACTGTAAGGTTTGGAATACAACAGGGCACTTTAAAGATGTTGGTGCTCCCCTCACCCAATTTTTTTAAAGACATAGTGAACGGTACTTGGTCTAGACCCTCCCTATCTGAATGAATTGAAATCATCGGGCAGATCCACCCCAGCATTCCTGTTTCCCTAAGCCTTTGAGCACCCACCTAAAACAGTGAACCAAGGAGTATCAGGAATTTCCAGCTCACTCACAGCAGGCCATCTTTTAATCCATATTTCTGCCAACCCACCGAATAAGCTATTAGTATCTTTTCTAACTTCACAAGCTATAATATCAACGGACCCATGTCAAGAAATTCAGACTGATTCAGATGTACATTCCTTTCACCATTGTCCCACACCCGTAAAATCCACTCCCATACTTGTTCCCCAGACCTCTGTTTATAAGAATTAGAAAATTCAAGGAGTTCCTTGGAGATGTATTGAACCACCTCATGAGTGGTACTATGGACCTCACCCTTAGGGGCTTTCTGAGACTTAAACCTGCTTACTGGCCTAGAAGAAAAGGTAAATGGGTTCTCAGACAGGTCCTGAAGAACACCAGTATTGTCCTGCCTGGTCATCCTATCAGGGAGCTTCCTGACTGTCTCCACAGGATTAGTGTCCTCATTACGGAGTGGGGAATTCAAGGGCACAGAAGGCAGGGGTGGTGAACCTCTGCCTCCCACCTCCTTACATGTTGCCCTCAGTATTAGTCCCACCACAAAGGAAGGCATCAGGGTACATATTGCCTATGACCAGCAATATCTTCTGAGGTAGATCTGTTAGGTGAAGTCTTTACAGGATCTCCAGGAGGATTAGGGGTTCTCATCAGGTACCAAGGGTTAGAGCGGTGCAAGTGCCACAGTGTATCATGAGGAGACTCGATGTATTTCACAATCTTATGCTCATCAGCTGCCCAGGTCTCAGGGAGGCAAACCTCCAGCCCCACATCCCATTGTGTTCCAGCTACAGTTTGAGAGTCCCAGGGTCCTGTCTTGCCCATATGAACACCAGTCTGCAGCAGAGTCTGATGTTCAGCACTCAGCCCTAGGAGCCCAAGGCAGGGGAGAAAGTCTCCATAATCCCAGAACTCTGGATGGGTGATGGTTGGTGCCTTCCTTTCTCTCTCTCTCTCTCTCTCTCTCTCTCTCTCAGATAGGAATACTCCCATCAAGATTTCAGAGGAGGCCTTGGAAGCCAGGCACTGTGCCCCCAGGATGGCAGTGCATCAATGCATAAAGAGGAAGCCAAAAGTGAAGTGGAGACCAAAGAAATTTGGAGATGCCCGGAACAGGGATTGTCTGCTGAGGAAGGCCACAGACTGTGACAACAGCCAACTTAAAACAGTAGCCATGGAATGTAGTGGTGTGGCTTCCCTTTAGAGCTACAGTGTTGTGGCTTCCCTTTGGAAGTAAAATCTTGCCACAATTTCACCCAGGTGCTGGACACAGGGCTACACAAATTTACAGATCTACAGGATTTAATGTTTGCTCTTCTGGGTTTTGGTCTTACTTTGCTGATTACTATCTATCCTCCTCTTCCTTCCTTTGGAATAGCAATGTTTACTCTGTACCTTTATGTGTTGAAAGTATTTACTCTTTCTTTGATTTTTTTTTAAGATCAGAAAGATGCTTTTATTTTATAAAACTGTTACTAACATCTTAGGGTTCAATTTATTTTGTGGTTCTGGGCACAGAGCCCAGAGCTTTCACACCAAGCTATATCCCCAGCCCAAGCGCTCACAACTAAGATTTTGCCTTGAGTCTCAGTGCACACTGTAGACTTGAATTTCTTTAAGGGTTCAGGGACTGTTATAACTTTCATGACTCTTAGAGGTGGACTGAGTGCATTTTGCATAAGGAAGTGGGCATGAATCTTTTGTGAGTAAGGGCAGGATGTTGGAGTCTGGATCTGAAATGTCTCCCAAAACTCTAACATATTTGGAGGATGATTTAATCATGGGCCTCATCTCTCGATTTCCTGTGCTGTTAAGAGGTGGGTCCTGGTTGGAAGGGCAGATCACTGGCACATGACCTGAAGGATATATGCTAGCTCCACCCTTACTCTCTCACTCTTGGCTTCCTGTCTTGCCAGGTTGTGAATAGCTTCTATTTGGCTAGGCCCTCTTCCAAACTTGTCCACTATTGACAGCTGATTATGAGTGGACTGAGACCTCTTGAAATGGTGAGCTAAAATTAACCCTTACACAGTTAATTTGTGAGTATCTTAGCAATGAAAAAAGTAATTATGACAGGGTGTTATGTGAAATTCAAAGAGACATGAGGTGGATTCTAAGATCCACAGGGTAGTTCCAGTCAGAAACTAAAGTTAGTCCTGCCAGGGCACAGGATCCCCGTAGGCCATATAGGAAATGTGCTCTAAGCCACGACTCAAACTGAGAGTGTCACATTCAGTGGCCTGGCAGGGGCCCCACGAGACTTGACTCTTTCACAGGCAAGTCCCCATAAGTGAGTGGTAGTTGGAGTCTGACATTTAGGGGTCTTGGGAGTCCCTATCTCCAAATAGCTCAGAAGATTCTGCAATCTTGAACACGAACATAGATGTTTATTGAGAGTGAAAAGGAAGCCTATTGCCTTGTATCCAGGTACCTCTGGACACATATGTCCCATTGCTGTTCCTGTGAAAAGATATTCTAAGATGATAGAAGTCAGTGGATGCCACTGTCATTTGCTGTAGAGACGTGACATGTGTCCTCTAAGAAAATATCAAGTGAGTTCAAGATAGGAATTATGAAACACTCAGGTGTTCCCCTTCAGAATGATTCGGGCAATTGCAACTCCAGGAAAACAGGGAAGGACAGATATTGTGATGGTTGAATGAAATGGCTATTGAAGAGTCTGGGGAGTACTATGCGTGACCACAGCAGTGGTATAGGCAGGGGTGGATCCCAAACAAAGACTGTGATCTCATATTCTCTAGAGGCAGCCCATGGTATTTTTGTGCCATCAAGAAGGGGCTGATGCCCACCATAGAGATAAGTGTTTAGAACCACCATGGCCAGGAGAAGGCTCCCTGCTAAAGTCTGGGTGTGGCAGGGGTCCTAAGGGGCTGACTTGAGGTTACTGACATCCGCTTCATCTCCTTCACAATGTTCTTGTCAAACAGTGCTTGCTCACGGAAGTGCACAGGTGGCCCTAGTAGCTACTTCTCTTTTGTCATCCTGTAATCAAGTCCATCCAGGGCAGCAATGGAGCAAATGATGGCCTCTGGCAGTAGGACCTCCGGTAAAAATTTCACCTTATCGCCTCTTATGAGAGAAAGCAGGGTCTGCTCTGTGTGTGCGTAGAGTCCCTGTGAGTGCTCCGTCACCACATCTAACTGTTCCTCATTCTCCAGGTAGGTGTCAACATAGAGCACATATCTGGCTAACTTGAGGTAGGTTGTGAACCACCAAGTTCGCTTCCTGCCTTTCGTGATGTCCAAAAGGTGGTGGTCAGCCCCCTGGGTCTTCACGATAAAGTCCACCAGCTTCTGGTTGGCTTGGTCCTGAGCAGCCCTCTTGTGATCAGGAAGGAGTCTCCTCCCATGTGGCAAGGACTCATCCTCCTCAGAGTCTTCCAGGTCAGCGTAATTCACCTTAGGGAGCCTCATTTCCTGTTCACTGTCATAGACAGCTCTGTGAAGCTGGTAGCTGGCATCAGCGGCATAGTCGTCCAGGAAGGAGGCCACAAATGGTCCCAGGCACACCTTGTCTCTGTAGCGGGTGACCAGGGAGAAGCACCAGAGGATGCTCTGCCCATAGGCTTGGTTGGCCCTCTGCAGGAATTTCTTTTTCTCTTTGCATTCTGGGTGCTTCAGCCTGAGGAGAGGGACCTGAAGGCCTCTGTGCTCATGGAGCAGGTTGGCTTCAATCAGGAGCACCTGAGCTGTCTTCTCTCTGAAGCTGACACTGGTAACCACAGCTGGCCAAAAGGGGTGATCCTGGAACTTATACCAGACTACAGTGTCCATCTCAATTGGAGAGGGGGCTTGTGTGCTGGGCATGTTTGTGCCTTGCTCCCATCTGGCAGGGCGAGCCTCTTTGGGCTGAGGACCTGAAGCACCTTTCTCCATATCTCCTGCCTGGAGCTTCCTTCTCCTGTTGGAGAAGGTGATTGAATGTTGCAACCCTGGGTCAGGGGACTTGGAGAAGGCTGCTGTGCCTGTCTCCATATGGGTACAGGGCAGGGTTCG
This sequence comes from Ctenodactylus gundi, assembly GCA_004027205.1. Lineage (NCBI taxonomy): Eukaryota > Metazoa > Chordata > Mammalia > Rodentia > Ctenodactylidae > Ctenodactylus > Ctenodactylus gundi. The sequence continues at coordinate 216,944 of PVKB01000134.1, forward strand.
GCAGACCTTGCTCCAGGTTCTGTGCATGGAGGTTCCTATTTATGGTAATGATGTGGGGTGACCGAGGCAGCCCTGGGTTGAGAGACATGGAGGGAGCTGACGTCCTCCCTCAAAGTATGTGCCTCCTTGAGGGGCTGGCAGGCTTTTCTCTGGGGGCTTTCCCTGGAGCACCACTTTCCTGCTGGGAATGTGGAGGGAATAGCGCAGCCCAGATCGGGGCACATGGTGGAGGCTGCTGTGCTTGTCCCCATGTCGAAGCTGGGCAGAGAAGCTGGCAGAACTTTCTCTAGGACTCGTACCTGGGACTTCCTTTTTCTGTTGGCAATGAAGAATGAGTGATAGGGAACTTGCAGAAGGCTGCCGTGGCTCTTTCCAACTGGGCACCAGGCTGAGGCCTCATGCCTGGAGCATCCTTTTCTTATTGGCAGTGCAGAATGGCCAATGCAGCCCCGGTCAGGTAACAGGAATGAGACTGCTCTGTCTCCCTCGAAGGGGGTACGAGGCTGAGGAGGTTGCAGACCTTTCTCCGGGGATCCTACTGGGAACATCTCTTTTTTGTTGGTGATGCAGAGTGACTGATGCATTCGCAGGGCCAAAGACACGAAGGGGACTGCTGCATCTATCCCCAAGTGGCAGAAAGGCTGCCCGGTCTTTCTTCAAGACCTGTGCCTGGAGCATCATTTCACTGTTGGTGATGTGGATGGAACAATACAGCCTCTGGTTACGGGACTTTGAGCTGGCTGCTATGCCCCCTGGCAAGCGGGCAGAAGCATAAGAGGCTCGCAGGCCTTTCTCCTTGGTTCGCGCCTGGAACATCTTTTTCCTGTTGGCGTTGTGCGGTGACTGGCACAGCCCCGGGTCAGAGGATGCGGAAGGGGCTGCTATGCCTCCCTCCAACTGGGAGTCACTCACACAGGCTGCCTGGCCTTTCTTCAGAGCCCCAGCTTGGAGCATCCTTTTCCTGTTGGTGATGTCACGGTAATGGTGCAGCCTGGGTTTAGGGAACACTGAGGAAGCTGTGAGGTGCTCTCTCCAGGGACCTTCCTACTTTCACAGGAAGGATTCTGGGGCTCAGGTTCTGATCTCCCAACCTCTCTATTCAGACTCTTGGGCACAGTGGATATGAGATCTGCTGGCTGGGATGGAGTGCACTGCACCCTTGTAACACAGACATGCTGCCTCAAGGCGACATAACATCTGGACATGAGCATTATGCCATCCACCTTCTTTCTGGTCTGCTTTTCATTGCCACCTCCTGAAGGTGTCTGTGCGTTGAGGTACATGCCAGTGCCTGAAGGTGCCCCTGCTGGCATTCCAGATGCAAGAAGGGTCGTGGCTGCAGGCACCTGGACTTTCTCAGGACTCAGGGCATCCTCTTTCTCTGAACTAACTCGCTGAACCTCTGGGTGTCCCCTTTTCCTAGGAGGCTCCCATGGGGGCCCCTTACATTTCCTGTATCTTGGTGGAGGGCATAAAGTGCCTGGCTCTTGCACTCCCTCCTCAGTTGCTGTGGAGATCCCTTCTCCATCTGGTTTCCAGCCCTGACCCCACTCTGTGGCCTCATGAAGAACCCCAGGCTCTCCATTAACGGTGCTCCTGAATTCCACGGTCTCTCCCTTTGGGGTAGCGTCCTTTAAGGAAGCAATGGCTTCCTCCTCACGCTTCCTGTGGGGCAGTATATCCATGCTCTTCTTTTGACCTTTGTCACCTGCAGGGAGCATTTGCACATCTAGAGCAAAGACCCCTCTCCTCTTCTGTTTTGTAGAAGTCTCCCATCTGGCTAGCACCTTACCAGGCCTCAAGCGGCCTTTCAAGGTGCGTGGCACATTCTTGGTAGTGGCATCCATTGTGAATGGGGGCTAGGGCTGGAGGTAATTAGAGGAGGCCAGGGTACCCTAATGTTGTACCCACTTGCCCACCACCACCAGTTCTCACCCCTGCTGGCACACACTTTTTGCTTCCTTAGTCCCAGGACTGCTAAGGGAATGTGACCACCACTGGCATGGGCTGTCCTCCCACCTGGGTCCCCTGCAGACACTTGACTCGGATTTCCAGTGGTGACTCAGGCGTACTCTTGAGAAATGGAGAGGAGAAATACAACTCAGAGAAGTACATGGTTTTTGGCCTGGACAAGCCCTTGCTGCCGAGATGGATGAGACCTCATGGGACGAAGTGCCAAGAGTATACTCTCCTCGGAGTGGGGGTAGTTCAATGGCAAACACCCAGGGAAAGCATACAGAAGTGCCACAGGACTCACGTCACACTGCAGAACCACATCTGTTCCCAACCATAGGGCTTATATGGTGAGGATCACTTGCATGGGAAGGGGGTGTCATATCAAGAACAAATTTTGGGCTCCTTTAGTTTGCTGGGTGGTGGAGGGGGAGGGAGGATTTATCCATGGTTTCCATTTCTGCAATGCTAGTGCCACCTTGCCCCTCAAGAGAATGCCTCAGACACCCACCTACTCACAGGTGCTGTATCCCCACACACTGCCCTACCCAGACCTTGCCATTAAAGTCCAGGGGTCCCTGGGGTTCTCCTGGTGATTCCTACCTTCTATCCTTCACAAGGGTATCTACAAGCCCCACTCAGAGGCTGTGACCAGAACTTCTAGCATGGGGTTTTAAGACTTTGTCTCCTGATAACAAATCTATGACTAGTACAATAAAAACATGGGCCAGCCCAGTGAGCAGCCTAGATAATTGTAGCCCTAGACACATACACTCATAGTTTTGAATGCATCTGTCCTGAAGGTGCAGATCTTACCAAAATCGCATGTAGCACAGGAGGTCAGATTCCCAGTTGGATGTCCAGACGTTCACTCTGACCTGCCTATCCTCAGAGTCTTTCCTGGGCTCTCTCTGTGGAGTCCACTGTTTTTGTGGGATCCTACACAAGCAGGGAATAGGCCCTGCCAGATGTTGACTTGGAGCATCCAGAAAAGGTGGGGATGAACATCAATCTGAGGTGACTGGTGAATCCATCCACCTCCACCCGCTCCAGAAAGGATGTCTTTGAAAATAGAAGTGGCAACCCAGTCGCATCCCAAACCCACATGCCATGTTGATTCTCTGTTATTTCACCATTCAAAAGATTTCCCCATCATCTGCTGAGTGGATGCTCATCCACTCAGAGAGGGAGCAGGACCACTATACGTGGGGTGACATCACCAGCCTTGGACAGGTGACATTCATAGTCACTAGCGATCTGTGTGTGTACAGAACAGAAAGGGGAGGAGCCTGTTTCTCAGATACATTCCCTGTGCTTGCCGAGGATGGGAACTGTGCAGGAAAACGGGAAGTGGGACGAGCGGTTGCAGCTGCTGACTCCTAGTGCAAATATGCATGAGCTCCCTGCTCGCGACCCGTGCATGCACTTGCTGGCTCACACCCCAAGTGTGTGACAGCACAGGTCTTCACACCGGGTCAGTTGTGAGACTTTTCCTGTGAATGACCCTTTCCCTACACCTGTCTTGTAAATGTCATTACACTGAGGTGTCCTGTGTTTGCCAACATTACCCACCAACCTTCCAACATTACAGACACATGTACGGCTGGCAATCTCACAAACCCCAAATGCTCCTCTGTCCATCTTTCCAACCTCAATTTGAAGAGGGACAAATTGCTGTGTCTACTTCGTAGATAGAAATGATACTTCACCTTTGCTTCGTAGTTAGAAGTGATACTTCATGCTCATAATTGAAGTTCTCTGTTTCATCCTGCAAAGTCATGACAGTGTGCCTGCAACTGTGTCGCGGCCCATTAGCAGTGTTGCTCCGCCCACAGGTTTCTGCTCCTTTCCTGCACATACACCTCCTATCAGGGGCTAGCATGTGGTTCTCCCTAGTGGGTTTCTGTCTGTGTTTGGTCTAGGAAACCAACAGTAGGCAGGTTGGTAGGCAGATGGATGGAGGGATGGACAGAAGGAAAGGTGGACATGTGAAGGCAGGGGCGCCTAGAGATCCACAGAGATGTGTGTGCAGACAGACAGAGATAGGTGGATGACGATTGGCTCCCTGGTGGAGATAAGGAATGAGGAAGCAGCACACACGGGTAGATTGAGAGACAGCTCTGTCCTGTGGCCAGGGCCCTCTCTGCACTAATGCTGTCAAAGTGACGAGGCCTCATCAGTGCTTCACATAAAATCCTGGCTTCTCTCCAGCAAAAACGGTGACTATGAAAAAGGTCAGTGTGCCAGACCACATTTTCACATGTGCAATGAGAAATCTCAGATTCTTTGTGGAGATGCTGAGCTAATGCTGATTTTGTCTCAGTTTCCCCAACTCCAACCAATGGCATGAGAATAGGTACTTTCTCAGTTAGGAAAGGCGTTTCCCAGGCTATGTTTCCCTTCCCCACGATGAGCTGGAGTCATTTGCTGGGCCACAACACATCACATGAATTTTCCGGTCCTACCCACTTGAAGTGTCATTCCCTGGGTCCATATTTTTGTCTCAAAAAAGCATAATAATATCCACAATTAGAAAAAAATGAATACGGTGACATTATTAAGGTAACATGGGAAAATTATTGTCAAACAGAGGTGTAAATTCAGAAATACTCTGAGATCTCTGCCTTGAGCAACATAGATGACAACTCACTCACACAATAGGTGCCACTTTAGGACACGGAGACTGAACTAGGTGACTAGGCTTTTCAGTCTCCTCAGTTCTACTTTCTGCAGGAACCATCAGCATCTCTAATAAGCAGGTGGGATGGGAGCCCCCAATACCCAATAAGTAGCACACACACACACACACACACACCTGGGTGGCAAGTGCCTACTGGTTCTCTTGTTCCTACAATTATCCTATCTCTCCAATCTGCCAATATGTCTGGGAAATATATCTGCTGCCAGAAAACTGTGGTTTGGCTTGGTTGCCATAGAATTCTAGAATGTCAACGAAAGTTCTCCTTGAATATAGGAAAACAGGAAGTACTCATACAGACTCTGAGGGTCAGAGGGAGCTGGTCTGCATCTCATTTACATCTATCCTGCCCATTCCTATAAATGAATGAATGAATGAATGAATGAAAAATATTTGAGAGAGCAGAGTGAATTCTCCATGGAAAATGGGCATGGGGCAGAAATTTTTCACCCACTGGGTTTGGGTGGAAGGAAAGTAAAATGTGATAGGTTCTGTCTTCTCCTGACATAGAGACTGAGGCTCCAATCTCACATGTTGAGAAAACGTCATCAAAGACAAGTTACTACTAAGGGTTTGGGAACTCAGAGATCCCCGCAGTGACTGAATGGTCTCACCTCCTGAAGGAGAGGCTGAGTTGGCTGTGCAGCCCTGCGCAAGGCTCCTATCTGTATGTATTGGGGAAAAGAAAGAACGAGGGTTATAGCGCAAGTCAGGGAATCACACAGACTGGGCCTGAAACTCACCCTATGGCTAATTACAATCACAGAGCAGAAAGGTGGGCTAGCAAGCAAAATTAGTGGGCAGGATGCAGTCTGACCTCTCTGTGGGGATTAAGGGCAGGCAAATATTAACCAAAATTTAAAAGGATGGGGTAGGTGATTTTACAGCTGTCTGGGAAGCAAGCGGTCTTCACAAAGTTCTGCTCACAGGCAGGTAAATAATCATCCAGCTTAGGCAGACGCAACAGAGCAGGCAGACACAAGCTCTCACAGCGAGCGCTTTTTCAAATTGTTGGGCAGAAAGCCTAGATTTCAACTTATAGATTTTGAGAGTCTTCACATTTATGAATTATTAAGATGGTCTCCACAATGTAGGTCCTGAGTAGGATTCCTTTCACCTGCCAGGTTGCATACAGTCTGCTGTGTTTATGCAGAGAGCATGCAGTGTCTACAATTTGTAAAGCATGGATCAGGAAACTAAATCTTTTCCAGAGACAGAATAGAGAAAATTGGAGCTCTCCAAGATATAAAGGAAGCACACACACACACACACACACACACACACACACACACACACACACTCACTCACACTCCCCTAGAAAACAACAGCAAAACAAAACAATTGTAGATGAACATATAATTGAGAATACACAATGAAAGCATGAAAACTGTATCAGAAAATAGAGAAATATATTTGATTTTAGAGAAAAGTCAGTTACTTGGTAAACCACAGGAAGACCAGACCAAGAAGATTCATACTACAATATGCAGTGGTACTTCAAATATGAAATGAACTTACTGTCTCCATGAGAAACCTACTTAATTAACTCACGAACAGGGAACTTCTCCTGTAAAAGAGCAACATGACTACCCCTTAGCCTAAAATAGAGGTCAACATTATTAGTAATTGGGCCAATACACCAAAGGGAATTTTAATCCTATCATTTGGCATCTGGAGACTGGCCACTGAGGTTGTCTTACTACACCCAGCGTGGGAGAGCTTGTGTGACACAAAGGGATTGATAAGGTTGGAGAAAGCCTCGGGCCTCGAAGGAAGGACTCCCTCCCCTTTTTACTCGGTATCAACCTCTAATTCGTTTTGCAGGATGCTAAGGGCATCATGGTTAAAAAGAATTCCAGACGGGAAGAGCTGAGATCCCCTTGGACAGAAAGCAGGGAGAGAAGAAGCGACAGGACAGGGCAGGGAACACCAAGAAGAAGGGTCCCTGCAGCAACGCACGGTGTGTGACAGACGGACATGATGTTGAAGAGAGGGTAAGAGGTGGACATGGTGGCATGGATAGAGAAGCCAGGGGGCAGGTGGAAAGCCTGATGCTAGGGTACAAAGTCTGGAGCAGGTGTGAGGCCATTGCCATGAAAACGGGAAGCAATAATGGGTATGAGAAAACGATGGGATCCACCTGAGTGCTACTCCTGCCTACAGGGAAGGGCAGGTGGAGGGGGGTAGGAGGAGATGGAAGACATGAGCCCCTTGTCCATCTTTCTTGCTTGTGGGTCAGGGTTGAGGGCTGGCCCTATGCAGGAGCTCCTGGCCGTTCGGTTGCGTGCCCAGGCAGATGAAGATCTGGGAAGTTTTGGTGACAGGGGAGTGGGGGCGGGGTGCAAAGTTGAGCAGATATTAAGGAATACTTTCAGTGATACTTAGCAATGTTTTTAAACCTAACAACTTTTAGACACGAATCAGTAAGCAGTGGACTTTAGGAGTGTAATGTGTGTCGAATACCTTATTGCTATTTTTCTGACAGGGTCTCACTCTGTAGTTCAGGGTGGTCCTGAACTCACTCTGCAGCAAAAGCTGGCCTTGAGATCATGGCAATCCTCCTGCCTCATCATCCTCAGTGCTGGGATGGCAGACTAGCATTACCATGCTCTGATTATATGGTGCTGGGGGACAGAACTCGGGGTCTTGGGCTTGGTAGACAAGTGCTCTAACAGTTGTGCCTCCAGCCACTGCATGCCTTATTCTCATAGAGAGGATGATGTATGCACATTTGTTAATTCCTGGTGAAGTTTCTCACCTGCTTATTTTCATCACTGATGTGGAGCCCATGGTTCTTAGCACTGTGAGGTGAGAGGAATGCTTTTGTTTTATACACTGTGAAATATGAGAAGTAAGTTGCATGGAATAATATGTATTCTATGTTTTATCTTCATTATAGCAAGTGATATATCTATACATAATATTGTATTTTACACTTCTCCATTACTTTGTGTAAATTTGACATTTCTTTTCATTGTGGTGTTGGGGGACTGTGCAGACTGAATCTTCTCAAATAGCCCTGATTTTATTTTCACAATTCACATGTTTTACCCATAAATTCCATGTGATTCCCATATAAGTGTGGTAACACTGAATGAAGCTCATATTTTCAATTGCCTTGTTAGATATTAGTTACTGTGTTACACATTCTTTCCTTAGCAAGTACAATACATTTAGATTGTCTTGTCTGCATTCTCAGCATTTAGGAATTGTATGTGGATATGTCTGTTGAGTACTTTTAAATCCTTCACGGTCTTTGTCGATTAGTCAAAACTATTTATACAACTCACTGTCTAAATTAAAATGCAGCTTTCTTATTTCATCATGGAATTAGCTTTGTGCTTAGGAACACTTTAAGTGGAATGGTTTTCCAGTTTTGCATAACCATAGACCAAGAATAATCTCTTTAAATGTGTGTTTCTTCAATTTTTGGATACCTTATGGTTTTCTCAAACATTAGACTTTGGAAATGTTTTGTCATTATCTCCTTGAGACTGTATGTGCAAGTTTTGGAAAATAGCACACTCTTTCTATTTTTACCTGGAAGGTTTAGAAAATGAAAGGCAAGTATAATATTTAAAATATAAGTATTAGTTATGGTAAGTTTCCCTGAATGGAAGAAAGCAAATAATGTGGCTTTCTCCAAAGATGCCTTTTAGTTAGTACCAAACACCTGTGTGATGAACTGAGGTGATCCTTACTGATTTCCCACTAACTGTTAAGGAGAATGTCTTTTCAGTGTAGGGGAAATGAAGGCAATTATTCAGACTAAGTGAAACAATTGCATGAAGAGGGTTAATGCTTTTGTCAATGGTATTCAGAAGAAAACTGAGAATTTCCTGAAAACCCAACAGGAGAAAAGGTATGGTGCTTGAGATTTTGAAGCCAGAAACTTGTATAATTTGAAGTTAGCAGGTATGGGTATACGCTATGAGAGAAATATCTATTGTCTCTCCATTGTTGGAGTCTTTACTGGAAAAAGGAATTGCTTGTATCTCTAGAAACCACTTACTTGTGTCCCCTATCATGACATGAGAAGGAATTGAGATGCATTCTATGAAGATCAACAAAGATAACTTCTTTTCTTTTCAAATTACAGTTGAATTTTCTTAACAGGAGAAAATGTATGTGACTTCTCTAATGTGCTTCTTCCATTAAAGCTAAATATCAAGCCATAAGTCTTTTTGTAGTTGTCTCATATAGAAGAAAATGACCACAGATGATATAACATACATGCATGCACACCATGGGCTCACCACTCTGCTAGGATGTTTTTATTGTGAAAAAGTGGGAGCTAACATGTTCCTCTTTGAAAATCTTTGATTCTGTGTGATTACAGTATCCACATAGGCTCCATGAATGAAAAACAAATAAAAACTCCATTTTGTTCATCTAGTATATTTACCATGAGGTAACTCTACATTGTTTAGATCTACGCTTGCGAAATCCGTTCTCACTGAGCAAGGCAGGCACACCCAATTCTGAAGTCAGCCTAAATCACCTATTTCCGTTTCCTCTTTCGCTTGAAAAGGTGATACTTGCTGTTTTTCACTCTTCTAAAATAGTATAAATTGTGGTCAGTCAATTTTGTTTTGCAGTTGCTTTCCTGTTACTTCTGTGGAATGTCGCATTGTTTATTGTTTTGTTTTGCAGGCAGAAACTGTCTTTGCACGTTGTCATGAAGAAAATCAAGAAGGATGGAGAAGAACCAGCTGCTGCTCTCAGCTTATCTTTGTCTTTTATTACTGTGTTCTAAGGGAGTGGTAGGTAGCAAATGTTGACGCAAAAACTCTGGAGAGTAGGTTGAGGACGGAAGGCCAGGTGGACAAGTGTGCAGGAGAGCTGTGATGATGGGAGACAGGACAACCTCTGGGGTCCTTCTGTTTGTTTTGTAAGGCAGTAAGGTCATCAGGTCAGAGTGAGGGTGGGGAGCAGGTGCTGCCTTCAGGGCATAGGTAAAGGCTCCGGATAGATTTTTGAGAGCGGAGCTGTGAATCCGCTGTGGTAATGTAACTCATAAGCTGTGGGTCTTTGGTTCCTGAAATCAGGTTAAGGAGTTTAAATACCAAAGTAAGAGCTCCATTTGTGGAGTGCAGTGGAAAGGTGGAATTTGCAGGGTGGCACAGCCCTGGAAGCTGGCAAGAAGAGAAGGCTGCAGCATGCATGGGAAAGACTGTGCATTTTAATCTGGACCTAAAGTAATGATGATGTGGAGATGGGACACTCAAGAGGGAAAAGTTTTCCTTCAGGGCATATGGGGTTTGCTAGACTTCTGAGTAGCCAAAAAGGACAGAATGGCCTCAAAAGGTAGAGACGTTGTGTACTGTATCAGTGAATGCAAGTTTTGTGAGCTTGGTCATAGTATTGATAATGACAAAGCATTGAAAATGTTTCTTTCATGGAGTGGAACCCTGTCTCTCTGTCTCAACAGCAACAACAAAAATTTCTTTACTACGTCACATTATGTTTTAATGTAACAAAGTCACTTCAGTGTAAGGTATACAGTTTCAAAATGGTTGTGACACCTCTTTGTGATTGTAGGCCTTTCCTGGAGCTGTTACTCTGTCCTCATCTTGGCCCCTTCCAGAAAAAGTTATTTGAAAGCAGGTCAAGTCGCCATGAACATTACCAGGACAGATAAGAGAGGAAACAAATGTCATAATTGGGTATGACACTGGTAGAAATTTTTTCTGGTATACATTGAAACTTCCAGAAAAAAAATATATATATGTATGTATGTATTTGAGACAGGGTCTTACTCTGTAGGCACAGGTTGGCCTCAAACATACAGCAATTCTCCTGCCTCAGTCTCTCAAGTGCTAGGCTTAGGCATGCACTACCACACCCAGGTCATGATTTTTTTTTTTGAAATAAAGATTTTGGAAGACTTAGTCATGACACACATGCGGAGCTGCTTGTTCACCAGCTTCAGGAATTACTGGTGACTGCACTGATATTACACAACTATGAGTCATGGGAGAAGCTGATTACTTCTTTACATGTGAAGAACTTTTCACAGTGTGTACAATTTCATTAAGAATCATGCTGCTGAATGATGATCTTTTACAATTTACTATCAAGAATAAATCAACTTTCATGTTTGCCTTTGAGCACCTCACCAAACTTTGGACAAAGCACGATATTGCTTTGAAAAGCTGGGAGACTATGGAAATCAACTTGTGAAAGATTTCACTTACCTAAATTATACGTGACCTAGAATTGGATCATTATTTAACGTTTATATTTATACTGAATGATTTGTCGATAAATCATTTACTTCTACCACTATTAGAGGTTTTTTTGTTTACATATTTCTTCATTATTATACATGAGTTCTTTTCAAAATAGAAATAAGTGACATATTTTTGTCTGTCTCCAAGTGCATAGTAAATTATATAGTACACAGTAGATATCCAATTAATTTCTAAAAGCAACCACAATAGTATTTTTCCTCTGAGACAGGGTCCCACTCTGTAGTCGAAGCTGGCTCTGAGCTCACTATGTAGCTCAGACTGGCCTTGAATTTACAACCATCTCCCTGCCTTAGCCTTCTGAGTGCTCAGATTATAGGCGAGCACCACCAGTGCTGGCTTATGTGGTGCTGGGGAATCAAACTAGGGTACTTAGTGCTTGCAACGCAAGCACTTTAACCACTGAGCTATTCCTCCAGCCCACAATAGTTCTTTATGAAGGAAACTTTTAAGCAAAAGCTGACTGCCAAAATGCTGAACAAAAGATTCACTGGGCACTCACTAAATATAAACAAAAATGCCAAAAAGTTTACATGCAGAAATTCACATAATTGTTATAGAAAATAAACAATGGTCTCAACCATGATATAAATAACTTACATTTGAAAACACTACCCACATAAAGTTTAAATATCTTGCTGAAATCGTCACATTAGTGACAGAGAAAGGAGCTAATTTTAGGCAGTGATAGTATTCCAATTCATTCATGTTCAAAAGTAAAATTCCAATGTGAATTTTCTTACTGTTTGAACTCTGGGTCAATCTTCATAAATAACCCTTTAGCCTTGGGCACTCTTCAAATGCCTGCTGTGGAGGCTGAAGTGAAATATAATCTAGGAACAAATTGCCTGGTTTAGGCAACAGTATCCTAGGAAATGATTAATGCTAAAGGTAAGGCATGTGATTAGGAAAAGAAACAGTTCGACTGGCTGCACTATGGAAACATGCAAAAACATCTCCCCCACCATCTGGGAAAGAGCTCATGAAACTCAGTCATTGGCTTTACTGGATAGTTGAGTAACTTCAATTATTTTGAATTAGACTTAGAGGACTTCTAAGTAGAATCGACATTATGTAACCATGGCCCCATAGGGAAAAAAAGAAAGGAATTAGTTACTGTGATAACTGCGTAATTGCTCTCCCCATTACCACCTTATTCCCCCATATTCCATTATTCACACATTCCCTTATTGTTTCTCCTTCTTGCTTTTTCCTGCTCCTTCCCAAACTCATGCTGCTCTATCCATTCGGTGTTCCTGCCGTTCCTTGAGCAAGCTAGGTTTCTTCACCAACCCTCCAAAACTTAGATCACATTTTTCAAGTTCAAGTAGTTGAATCATTTAAAGAGAAACCATAGAGATACAATTACTTTTCAGTTTCACTTCACTATTAAAAATGTAATAAGGAACAAAAAAGCCTAGTTGATATTTATTTCAGAAAGCACCATTTTACCCAGATTTCCATTCCTGCTCTTTGATTTACTATGTAGCTGTATGATGCTTGAAATTTTTTGTTTTACTTAGTCTTGTGACTCAGTGGAATTTCAGTATAATGGAGATACTAATAATAATAGCAGTGTAGTTCTCAGTATGTTGTGAGAATGACAAAAGATTATTCATTAAAAAGTATTTAATATTTGGTCCATAGAAATTCATCAGTAATTAATAATGCGACCATTATTACTATCACTGTTACTTTACAATGTTGAATGAAATGATATGTGTTGTCTAAAACTTATCTTTTCTGGTACATATTACATTACCTTAAATAAGTTATACTATCTCATTTAATTATTAAAATAACCCAAGGAAGTGCTTATTTATTTCTTGAATTTAAGTTGAAGAATGAATTACAAAGATGGTGATTAGCTTAAGAAGTATGTGAAAGCAAGATAAATCAAGGTAGCTGTCTAGACACCATACAGAGGAAATGTCCTTTATTTTCTAACATGTTTGTTAAGCTCAGGGGTTCTAAGAAGAGATCATCTTATTCAAAGCTTACCTTTACCACTATGACCCTTAATTATGATTATCAATTTAACTGAATCAAGAGATATCTAATATCTTAGCAGATTAGTAAATCACACGTCTGGGTATATCCTTGTTGGTCATACATGTCTGATTTTGGAGACTATGTCTGGGACCTAACCCTTTATGCTAAGTGCTGTTTAGCTCTACTCTGCTTCTAGATGTTACGCAGTGAACAAGCACCTTGAGGAGCAGTAGTCTTTGGACCTGGTTTGTGGATTTTTGGGAAAATTTGAAAATATGAGCTAGAAAATCCTTAGAATGCTGTAAGCAGAGACTGATGGGTGAGGCTTGTTCAAACTCAGAAGACCAGAATGCCAGCAAAAATGTGGACAGTAGAGGACAGAATCATGAAATTTCATTTTGAAATGAGAACTAAATTGGAAATGGGAACTCAGTTGGAAACAGAACCGAAGGCTATGCACATCAAATTACGGTAAAAACTTTGTCTTCATTTTTGTTCATAGCTTAAGAACTTGCATAAGACTCAATTTAAGATAGTGGACTCATTGTTGGACTTTAGGACAACCCAATATACAGCCTGTCAAATGGGCATTTCTGGTCCTTTTTGCCAGGTTTATAGTGAGGATCGAGAGTAAAAATCAGAGCAGAAAAGCTTGAAAACTGTAAAGCCTGCCTGAAAGTTGGAGAAAAAATGGCCTGGTTATTGATATCAATGTCATTGCAAGAAACCAAGTCCTTTTTTTTCAAGATCAAGAAGAAATATGTCTTGCATTGTAGCCTTAAAGGTAAAAATGAGCAAATTTTTCATTTGAGAATAGAGGTCCTGGGCCCATACTCGAGAGACTTCTATGGAATCAGTTACTCAGGGTTCATTTACATTTGCTCAGTTATTCAAGCATTAAGTCAAATGCAATCATGGAACAAGTGGGCCTGGTTAATATTCATGTAGGTGGCAGTCCTTGGTGATGTCCATGTGATGCTAGTTATCCAGGCACGCAAATGCAAACATGGTGGGGTCATGAGTGCTTCCACTCAGATTTTGAAGGAAAGTTTGGGAGGGTTGGCAATGTGCCCTTGAAGAAAGGGTGGATAGAATTGTAGAAATGCGAACAAGGAACAATGGAATCCATAGGAAGTGGAGATGTTAGTAATATAGAACTTTTCTCAAGCGAAGTTTCAAGCAGTAAATAGATTCAGACTGAGGGAGGCCATATGGGCTGTAGACAACAAGGCAATAGGCATGTGGCCTCCCGATCCCTTTGGAATTCACATCCCCCAATATGTGTCGCAGATGCTGTGCATGGTTCTATAGTACTTAATATTTACCTAACTGGATATTGGCCTTTCTTGGTCTATTTATTTTCTATCCCCTTGCTCCTACCTTTTGGAATGGGAATGTAATTATTCTTAAAACATAGTTTTATAGTGAGACGTGAATTTGAATATCACAAGAGATTTAGATTTGGATTTATGAGCAATGCTGAAACTGTTGAGAACTTGGGATAAGGCTCATTACATTTTTGGGTATATACAAAATAGTTGCATTGTGTTACGTATGATTAAAGATTTACTATTGTCTTTATTGCATCCAAGATGGCTTAAAGAAGTTTTGTTTGTCAAGTTGACAAAAAGGGAAATTTTGACTTTTAATACTTATTTTCAATGCATCTGCATTAAGAGATTTCTAGACTGTTAGTGAAACGTATTTCTGCTTGCCTGTTGTGGGTGAGTCACATGAATGTGATATGGGGGCTACACTTCATTCGCAGACATTTCCCCCCTGGGACCAATTCTCTCATCTGTTTCCCAGTCACAGTGAAGTGAGCATTGTGTTCTACTATGCTTGGCTGCTGTAATACTTCAGCCTTGTAGCTTGATCACGGACCAAATTCTCAAAAACTGTACAACCATTCCTCCTTTAATTAGTAAATGGTTTTTTCTCCTAGTGAGAAATAAGTGACTAATACAATTAGAGATAAATATAATAATCATAGATAAATTACTTAATTTTTCTGAAGCTCAGTTTTCCACATTTATAAACTGGAGATATATAAGTGTATATAGTATAGAATCACTTAAGTTTGTTATTACTTACATCAAATGTCTATATTCCACATTAAATAATTTTAAAACAATTATCTTTCTAGGTATGTTGGCTAGGTTAAAACCAATAATAGCAATTAATTGACAGGAAACTACCCTCGTCGCCACACCCCATCTGAATAAGATCTCTCTCTTTTTTTTTTACAGATGACCAGAAGATATCACATAAAAAAAGCTTATCCTACCTTTCAAACCCAGTACTTCCTGAATAACCTCTCTAGATGGTCCCACAAACCAATTAATACAAATAAACAAAGTCATAGCCATACAGACTAATTTTGGATCTTCTGTTTATAAAACAATTCTTGGAATTTGGCTACTTATTCAATTTCATTTTTCATTAATGATACTTTTTACTACTTTTTATTAGTATGTAATTGTGGTACACGAAGACTATATTAAACTTGAGATTTTTGCACATATGCATGTTACATGAACTTCACATTTCCTTCCCTTATCCTTTTCTTGTCCTGCATCACCTCCATGCTCTCCCCTGCCTACCAACAGCTCACCTGTTTAGCTGTACTACTTATTTATACTCTAGGTTTCTCATGTTAGAAAAATCATGCAATAATTAATCTTCTAAGTCTGATTCACTTCACTAAGCATAACGGTTTCAAGTTATATTGTTTACTAACAAATGACTCAAATCTAT
Organism: Ctenodactylus gundi; assembly: GCA_004027205.1. Lineage (NCBI taxonomy): Eukaryota > Metazoa > Chordata > Mammalia > Rodentia > Ctenodactylidae > Ctenodactylus > Ctenodactylus gundi. The sequence continues at coordinate 232,595 of PVKB01000134.1, forward strand.
TTATCTTTATAGCAAAGTGGTATTTTATTGTGTATATATACCAAGTTTTCATTATCCATTGGTCTATTGATCGATATTTTGGTGTCTTTTATAATTTTGCTCTTAATGATTGTGCTGCTATACACATGGATATGCATGAATCTCTGTTTCTTGGTGCTTTAAACTTTTTTGTAAAGATATCCAGAAAAAGGTATTGCTAGGTCAAATGAAATATCTCTTCTCAGTTTTTTTGAGAAATCTCTGCACTACTTGCCGTAGTGATTTTATCAGTCTACAGCAGCACCAGCAATGCAAGTGTTCCTTTTGCCTACATTCTCACCACCATCTTTTGCTTTTTGAGTTCTTGATAGAAGTCATTTTCTCTGAGGTTAGATGGTATGTTACTGTTGTTTTGATTTGCATTTGTCTAATGGCTAAGGATTTTGAACACTTTATCATGCATTCATTTGCAATTTTTACTTCTGAGAACAATCTATTCATTTCAATCACGTAATTTGAAAATGTGTCTTCGATTTTGAGAAATTTACTTTTCTTCCAATCTTTGTATATATTCTAGTAGTTATGTCCTTGTCCAAAGTGTAGGTGGCATATATTTTTTCCCATGCTGTTGGTATAAGTACCACAGTTTGTGTATCCACTGGTCTATTGATGGGTATTTTGGTGACTTCCATGTTCTAGCTATGGAAGTATTTCTTTTGCATCAGGTGTTTTATAGAGAAAGTCTGTGTCTGACCTTATGTCTTCAAGAGTTTTACCTATTTTGTCCTCAGGAAGTTTAGTGTTTCCATTTTACTATCTAGGTCTTTCATCCACTTTGATGTGATTTTTGTACCTGATTATAGATTCACTCTTCTGCATTTGGCAACCATTTCTTCCAGCGCCATTTATTGAAGAGGCTGTCCAGTATCTGCTGTTGGTTGCTTTGTCAGAGACTGTATTCCAGAGCATATTTGAGGTTGGCTGTGCATCATTAGTTCCCCTCCATTGGTTAACCTTTCTATTATTGTGCTAAAACCATTTTTTGTCTTCACTACTTTATAATACAACTTAATTCTATAATCGTGATGCCACCTGATTTTGTCTTGTTTATAATTGGATTGGCTATTCTGGGTCTCTTTTGGTTCCATAAAATTTTAGAGTTGGTTTTTCAAATTTTCTAAAAAAAAATGTTGTTTGTGTTTTAGTAGGAATTTTATCAAATCTTCTATCAGTTTTAGCAGTATAGCATTTTTGACAGTATGAGTTCTGCTTATTCAGGAAAAAGAAATGTCTTTCCATTTCTTAAAATCCTCTTCATCATTTTTTTCTGTATATTTTTTGTTGTAGTGATCTTTCATTTTCTTGATCAGGTTTATTCTAAGATATTTAAGTTTTTTGAGAAGATATTGAGAGTTTTTCTTCTGATCTCTTTCTCAATGAGTTCATTGTTAGTATAGAAAATGCTATTGATTTGTTTGTATTGATTTTGTATCCTGTGACTTGGCTGAATTTCTTATTAGTTCTAAGACTTACCTGATGAAGTTTTTGCAGTCTTTTTTGTACAGTATCATGTCATCTGTAAATAAAGATAATGTAGATTATTTCCAATACATATTCCTTTTTTTTTTTTTTTGCTCATTCTCCAGCCTCAGTCACTGAGGTTTCAAGTATGATATTAAATAGGATTGGTGAGAGAGGAAAGCTATGTCAAGTTCCTGATTTAAGAGGAAACATGTAATTTCTCCCCATTTAGTGTAATATCAGCACTAGGTTTGGCATAAGTGTCTTTTATCAGTTTCAGGTAAGGTTTTTCTGTACCCACTTTCCTCAGGGTTTTATGATGAATTGATGTTGGGTTTTCCTCAAGGGTTTTACTGTTTCTATTGAGAAAATCATGCTAATTTTATCTTTCCATTGTATATGCGGTGTCTTACATTAAATAATTTACAAATGTTAAACCATCTTTGCATCCTTGGGATGAAGCCAACTTGGTCATAGTATATGAACTTAATGATTTGCTGAATTCTCTTCATTGATATCTTATTGAGGATTTTTACATCTATGTTCATTAAATAAATTAGCATATAGTATTCTTTTGTCATTAAGTCTTTTTCTGTTTTTGCTGTCAGGGTAAATCTGGTTTCCAGAAGGCAGTTTGGCAATGTTCCCTCTCTTTGAATTTCACGGTACTGTTTGACAAGATTGCTGATACCTCTTCTCTGAAGCACTGGTGAAATTTTTCAATGAATTATTCTCATACTAGACTTTATTTTGTAGGTAAAAGCAGTTTTAGTGCCTTAATTTCCACATTTGTTAATGCTCTATTCATTGTTTTAGTATCTTCTTGGTAGAATATTGGTATCTTAGATGTGTCTAGGAATTTATCCCTTTGTTTCAAATTCTCCAATTTGTTGGGGTATAAATTTTCAAAATAGTTCCTTAAATTCTTTGAATTTTCAGTGTCTGTTGTAATTTCACTTTTTATTTCTACTGGTATTGATATAGGTTTTTTTTTCATTTATTTGTTTAGTTTGGTGACATGTATATCGATCTTATTTATTATTTCAAAGGCAAACTCTTCAATTAATTGGTATATTTTTGCTTCAATTTTATTAATTTCTGCTCTAATCTTTATAAATTATTCTTTTCTACATTATACTTAGATTGTTCTTGTTTAAGAACTTGATGTGCATTATTAAATTGCTTATTTGAGACTGCTTTTTCTTGAATGTGTGCATTCATAACTATAAATTTCACTCTTTTTCTTTTCCTTTCTCTTTTTCTTTTTCTTTATCTTTATTGAAACAGAATCTTGGTCTACTCCAGGCTGGTCTTGAACTTACTATGGAGCCAGACTGGACTCAAACTCATGGCAATCCTCCTGTCAAAACCTCTCTAGTGCTTGGGTTATGACAGCATGCTCAGGTGATGTGATGCAGAGGAATAGAACTCAGATCCTTGGGATAGCTAGGCAAGTGCTCTAACTGCTGTGCTGTTTCACCAGTCCCAGATTTCACTCAGTACGACTGCTCTCTTTATGTTCCATAAATTCTTCGATGATTTGTTTCCATTGCTTTCTTCTGTGTTCCAACGTTTGGCTAATAGTATACTCTTTAGGTGCCATGCATTTGTACATTTTCTGTAATTTCTTTTGCTTCCTTTGGGGAATGCAAAGGGGCTTCAACATATGTAAGTCAATTAATGCAATACACCATATAAATAGTAGCAGAAGTTTTAAAGAATCACATTATCCACTTAATAGATGAAGAAAAACTGAAAAAAATCCAACAATAAAACTAAAATTCTTAGGAAAATAAACACAGAAGGATCTTACCTCAAGCAGATAGAAGCCATTTATGCCAAATGTTTGGTAAAAACTCTGAAAGCATTTCCTCTTAAATCAGGAACAAGAAAACATTGTTCACACTCATGACTCCTATTTAATATATTACTCAAAACCCTAGCCTGAGCAATCAGGCAAGGGAGGGAAATAAAAGAGATATGTATTGGAAAGGAAGAAGTTTAATTATACTTTGTTTCAGGTGACATTATTTTGTACATAAAAGAACCCCCAGACTCCCAGAAATTCTTAAAACTTATAAATAATTTAAATCAATTTGAAAGATAGATAATTAATAGCAAAAAATCAATAGCATTCCTTTACACTCACAATAAATTCACTGAGAAAGAGCTGAGAAAAATAATCTCATTCTTAGGAGATCCTCAAAAACTTGAATGCCTAGGGATAAACCTAACTAAACAAGTGAAGGATCTCTACAGTGAAAACTGTATTATGCTGAGAAAAGAAATTGAAGAGAGCATTAGAAAGTGGAAGGACATCCGAAGTTGTAGGATAGAAAAAATTAATACTGTCAAAATGGCTGTACCATCAAAAGTGATACACAGATCCAATACAATTTCCATCAAAATACCAATAGCATTTTTCACATCATTTGGAAAAAATAATCCTACAATTTATATGGACCCAAAGGAGACCAAGAATAGCCAAAGAATTCCTAAACACCAAGACAAAAGTAGATAGTATGTTGAGTCCAGAGATCAAATTATATTATAAAACAACTATGATAAAACCATTGGCACAAATTCAGACATATTTGCCAGTGGGACAAAACTGAGGATGCAGAGACAACCTCAAACACCCTTATCTATCTGACCTTTGACAAACAAGCCAAAAACATACACAGGAAGATTGCTCACTTCTTTAATGAATGGTGCTGAGAGAACTAGTTAGAATTAGTTATCCACATTCAGAAAAATGAACCTAGACAAACCTATCATCATGTACTAAAATTAAATCAAAGTGGATCAAAGGCCTAGATATTTAAATTGAAACACTGAAGCTTGTAGACGACAAAAGAGGGGGAAAAACCTCTTAAAGATAAAGGAGAGGGCAATAATTTTCTCAACAGGATGCCTAATACAAGAGAACACCCAGAATCAAAAGAGTGGTTGTATCAAATTAAAAAGCTTCTTCACAAAAAAGGGAAACAATATAATGGAGAGAGAAACCAAAGAATGGAAAGAAATTTGTATCACTGACACCGAGGATAACAGGCTACTAATAAGAATATACAAAGAAATAGACAACAGCATAGAGTAGTCAAAGCCAAAGATCTCATTTAAAATGGGCATGCATGCAAGGATGGTCAACATATGTAAATCAATTCACGTAACCCATCACATAAATCAAAACAAGAACCAAAATCATACAATCATCTCAATAGATGCAGAAAAGGCATTTGAAAATGTCCGTCATTCATTCACAACTGATTCCCTAAACCCAGTGACTATAATGTGTTATAGAATTTGGAATTCATGCATGAACAAAAATTACACATACATAACAAGTAGGCAAGAAGATAGCTAAAATTGCATGCATAATCTAATTTTTAAATTCCTTAATCACGTACCCCTGAATGTATCGAAGTTAGAGATTGATTTGAAAATTTTTTGATTATTTTATATTTTTAGATTTGCATGTTTGTAAGTCATTGCTGCCTTCTTTGTGTTCAACATTGTTCAAATCACAACTTTCAAATAATAAAGCAGAATTTTGTTTTTAAAAGACCACGATGAAAATAGATATAGAAAGACGTTACCTCAAAATGATATAAGCCATTTTTAGCAAACCTACTGCAAATACGATATTAAATGAAGAAAATTTGAAGCATTTCCTCTTTAACCACAAAGAAGACAAGTTGTCCACTCCCACCACTCTTATTCAATATAGGACTCAGAGCTCTAGCTAGAAAATCGGGTGAGAGAATGAAATAAAGAGAATATATATACCAAAAAGGAAGAAGTAAAGCTGTCTTTATTTGAAGATGACATGACAATCTATATAGAAGACCCCAAGCACTCCAAGAGACTCTTAGAAGTAATTAACAATTACAGCCAAATTTCAGAAAGAATTAATACAAATGTGTCAATAGCATTCCTCTACACTAATAATAAATTCACTAAGAAAGATGATAAGAATAATTCCATTCTCACTTCTTTCTCAAAAAATGTAAATGCCTAGAAATTAGCCTAACCAAGGAAGGGAAGGACCTCTACAATTAGAATTGTATTATGCTGGGGAAAAAGAAGCTAAAGAGGACAAGAGAAAGTGAAAAGATATTTCCTGTTCCTGGATAGGTAAGACCAATATTGTCAAAATTGTATATTGCTAAGGCTGATAGAGTCAATGTAATTCCTATCAAAATATTAACATTTTCAAACAACTACAAAAGCTAATACTAAAATTCACTTGGAACCAAAAGAGAAGAAAAATAACCAAAGGAATCTTAAGCAAGTGTAAATCAGGAAGTATCACAATTCTTGACATCAGGTTATATTACAAAGCAATAGTAATAAAAACTATATGGCATAGGCACAAAAACAGATCGGTCAATCAGTGCAACAAAACAGAGGATGCAAAGACAAATTCAAGTATCTTCAGCTACTGATCTTCTACAAAGCTTCCAAAACATACATTGGAGAAATGATACCTTCTGCAACGAATTGTGCTGTGAGAACTGGTTATCCATGTGTGGAAGACTGAATCTAGAACCACACCTTTTATCATATACTAACATCAAACCAAAGTGAATAGAATACCTAGACATTAAAAGGGTAACACTGTACCTTCTACTGGACAAAATAGGTAAAACTCTTGAAGATATAGGCATGAGTAAAGACTTTCTCAATATGACACCTGATGCAAAATAAATGACCCCCAGGTTCAACCAATGCGATATATTAAATTAAAAATCTCTGCATAGCAAAGGAAATAATCAAGAGTGAAGGGAAAACCAACATACTGATTTTTTTTTACCATCTATGCTTCAGACAGGGAATTAGTAATTAGAATATACAAAGAGTGGAAGAAAAATTTCCCTCTAAAGTCAAAGACACAGCTTAAAAATGAGCAATTGAAATGCATAGACAGTTCTAAAAAGAACTAGAAATAGTTAGCAAACATACAAAAACACATTTTACATTCATATCCATTAAAGAAATGCAAAGGTTGAAATTCAAAAGAAGTTTTAGGATGATTCAGTACACATAAATAAATATTTGATACTGAAAAAAGTAAATCAAATAATAGTTTACTCCTTTATTATTTTTACAATCATCATTTCCTGTGGTCATTTTCATCAGCTATATTATATTTTCTGAAAGATAATCTCTGAATGGGAGAAATTGCATTAGAGCCACCTGGTGGTGTTTGTTGTTAGATTCTGACTTTCTGCCATTTAAGTATGGTTCCAAGAAAGACCAAAACTGAATTTTGGGTGAATATTTGCTAAGACCGGGTTGTCTTGGGTATTATTTGATTTTTGGCTCATTCTGTCAACAGTTTCCAAGTCCTATGGAGAATCTGCTGAAAGAAAATAACTACAAATTTGTGAATGACAATTATCAAATGTTCAGTCAATGTAACTGGCCTTAAGCCACGTAATTCTCATTATCACTCTTTCAGTAGACAGCATGTGGGATTGAGTCACTTTCAGAGATAGGTAGATTTCCATTTGTTTTTATGATGCTTTGTGTATGGGCTGGGAACTTCAAAAGCAAACCTACTGTACAAAGAACTCTCTCAAACTGAAAGCCACATACACATGGAGGGGACAGTAGAGCTACTCTCTCCTGTCCTGACACTCCAATAGCAATACTTAAGCTTAACCTTTAAAGTTGCACCATCCACTACCATGTCACTATTATGGATTGTTGTCATTTGCACACTGATGACTGTGTTGTATGTCTTACCTTTCCCAAAAAGCCCAAGGTAATTCAAAGGCAAATATGTCTCAAATTTAACTTACTTCCTACTCATTCCCTCTTCCACACAAAAACTTCATCATTTCCAGTGTTTGCCATTTCAGGAATTATCTTTCAAGTTCCACAACCTTTGATCTTTATCTTCTAAATAACTCTCTAAGGTGTTTACTTGTTTCTTCTTCAGTAAGCACATTTTTACATCTGCCAGCACCATCTCATGAGTGTCTTAGTTTATCTCCCTGCTACTTCCTGTCAATTCTTTATTCATAAGCCTAAATGATATTTTCAAAATGCAGATTTGAATAGATGAGCTTACTCCTTCAAAGTCCCTCAAATTTCTTCCCATTGTACCTGTGTGAACTGACAACCTCACAGCCTTTGCGTATTTCCCAAATATTTTGAATTCCTCCAAAGTGCCCACCCTCCACAGAGACCACTTAAAAAATTTTAATCTCTCCTCTTCAACTTTTTCACTCCTACTCATCGCTCATATTATATCTTAATAAAAACAACCCTGATTTTCCAGACCACATTTTTTTTCAAGACATGGTCTCACTCAGCCAATTGCTCAGCCCATATACTTGAAACTATGACCCTCCTGCCACAGCCTGTCAGAGTGCTAGACTAGCAGGCCCGTGTCATTGTGCCTGGCTCAGACCGCAATTTTAGAAGGATGCAAAATGTAGAGAGCTATTCTAAAATAGGTTTTCTGTTTCAGAGAGAACTTTCAATCTAGTTTCGTTTGCATTTTATGAAAATGCTAACATTTCTTCCCCATATGTGTATGTCCAAGGCTTGAACCCCAGTAAAAAGTGGATATAGACAAAAACAATACATGAGCGTGTATTTGCATGAGTTCAAAGTGAAGGAGAATTGAAGTTGGTACACATATGGGGAAGGAATGTTAGTATTTTCAAAAAATAGAAACCATACTCAATGGAAACTGTTCTACAATATTTATGTTAGGTTAGAGTATGTCCTACCACTCCAAGACCATCTTTTTGACTCAGTTATTTTGTGCAACTTTTAAAAAATTTTTCCCACCATATTTATATATATGTGTGTGTGTATGTGTGTGTGTGCAATACATAATGTTTATAATGAGCTTGGATATTTCACACAGATATAAATCACATTAATATTAGGATCCCATTCCATTTTTGGCCATCTGATACCTCTCCATTCCCTGCGACTCCCACTGTCACACCCATTTGGTTCTGTAGAATGCCTGTGTTCTGAATTTCCCAAATCAGAGAAACCGTGCGATATTTAACCTGTTTAAACTTCTGCATTTGACTCAATTTACCACTCCAATCACCACTTATTAGCTCAGTTTCCCAATTCTAGCATGGGCTGTAGTGGCCATATCTTGATCCCTCTTCTCTGGCTCCATCAGAGCCCTTTATTGGGGTGATTTTCCAAAAGTTCTTTTTTTTTTTTTTGTATGTTACTATATCTTTGTTGAGATTCTTCAATGTGGATTCATCCATCTGTCCACATAAGAAGAGAACTATAACAGTGAAATTCATAAGCCTAGAAAAAGTGAGAAAGAGAAAGACAGAAGTTTAATTTCAAATTCCTTAGCTGAGTACTGAAAGGTAAATGTTTCTACATTTAAAAGATATTCAGGTTATCTTCACATCAATCATTTTTAGCGTAAACTTACATCTAAGACCAAATGAATGAATTGCTACATTAAATGAGCTTAAGACTATATCAAATTGCTACATTAAATGAACTTAAAGCTATATCACTTAAGTATACTACACCTAAAACAATAGAATGGCATGGTTATCTCATATATTTTTAAACTTTCGTTATTTACTCACATTTCACTAATTACTGACATTTTACCAGATTTGGTTTACCATTTTACCTACCTATCCATCTCTAAGTTCATGCATACATATTTTAACAGCTTTTATACCAATTTCTCAGGTTAAATATAATTATTATGCTTTGTAAACTTATATACTACTAAAATAATAATTATGGGGTTTTAAGGTACAAGAAACTTATAGAACATCAAAGAACCTCAGTCAGCAATGAGATTCACCATGACATATCATAATCAAAACCTCAGAAATACAACATAAAGAGAGACTATTAAGAGCAGCAAGAGAAAAACAGTCATTATTTTATCAGGGCAAACCCATTCGAATTACTGCAATTTTTTCAGTGTAAACTTTAAAGAATAAGAGAGCCTATAGCAAGATTTTTCAAAGTTTAAAAGTTAGCAGTCTCAATCTAGGCTGTTGTATCCAGCAATATTATCCCTGAAAATTGAAGGAGAAGTAAAAATTTTCATAACCAAGAATTCCTAAAGAAATTTTTGACCACTAGCCCCATTGCAGAAAATATTTGAAGGAATCTTTGAGAGAGACAGAGAGACAAGCAGCACCAAAGAACATGGAGGAAAGGAAACATCTAAAGAGAAAGTATAACGATAAAATAGACGAGTATTTGAATCATCTCATTGGTATCTTTCTAAAATAATACCAACTGTCTCATAAAATCTGTGAACATTTCCCCGTAATTATTTTTAATTGTACAGCTATTCTTTTAAAGTGAAAAAAAAACAATTATCATTTTCAGCAATACCTATGAATACGTTTAGGAGCTGGCATGCTTATACTATATTTAGGCCACTTTTTTTTTTAACACTGTCACCATCGACAGAACTTGCTACTTTTCCTCTTTTTCGTGGAAAGTAGTCCCATAAATTATAGAATATTTTGAGGCATCCCTAGGTGATACCACTAGATGCGAAGGAGCACCACACCTTTCTAGTTTTAACAATCAAAAATGTCCCTAGATATTATCAAATGCCACCTAGAGGACAATTTCCACCCTTGCATAGGACTGTTGTGGATATAAACCAAAATCAGTTACCTAATTCTTGAATTACTCCTTCAACAAATAAATTCTTCCAGGAGAATAATTGATAATAAATCAGTTGATGGTACAGTACTTGTGGCTGTTTGAAAAATTTAGAGTAGAGCTAAAAAAATAAAATTTGACAACTTTGGGAGCAGATTTTCACTGCTGGTTTAATTTTGACCTTAACTGAAGCCATGAATATTGATTTGAATGCTTATTCTATTCTCCTATGTGTACAATCACTTCAACACACATATACAATGATTCAGTAAATACATTGTTTATATCTTCTTTCTGTACAATAATACCTTCATTCTAAGTACTTATGTATGATTCAATAATAATTGTTTAATATACTAAAGAATATGAGATAATTTTTATCCAATCCCTTCCTTCCTTATTCTTTCTGTGACAAGACATTTTTGAGGTTCAAATGTGGCAGAGATGGGAAAGCAACTCCTTCCCCAACTCCTTCATGAAGAACTCATTCAGCTGCATAGCCCTAGAGAATAAATTTGATCTTGTAATTAGTATTCAACTCAGCGTCTTCGATAAAAAACAGTGTTACAGCCAAGAGATGGCTTAAATCATATAAATCGTAGGTCAATGGCAAAACTCAAATCATTGGATAAGTTACAAAAAGTAAAGGCAAAGTTAAAATGGATTAGCTCTTTTTCTGCAGAAAAATTTAAATCCTCTCAAAATGCATAACAATATTAGATCTGATCACATTTGTAACATATGCATATAATGTTGAAATATATTTTTCCTCCAGAGTTGTACTGCTGTTATGAGTATATACAGATGTATAGTCAATCTCTCATCAAGAAAATAGTCCATGTTTCTAAGACCATTTTTGGACAATGTTATGAAAACCACAAAATGTATTTGTTATAAGTAGCAACTGTGCATTAGTGACATTAATCTGTTTTAAATTACTTTATAAGTATCAGATTTTTAACTCAAGGACAAAGTACAAAATATGTTTCTATTTCTCAAGCAACAATGAGTATATTTCCATTGAAATTTTTAGCTACTTCAGTTCTTGTAGATTTTTGGGATTGTGGTAAATAAAAGCTACTAAAATGGTAGTGCACATAGGTTTATAATAAGTAATTATCCCATTATCAAATACTAATTTAGTTATTCACCCTTTCTCTTTATTCTATTCAAAACCTTGCAAACTTGTCTTATAATTCTGTACATGTATGGATGGATGTGTGTTTTATGTGTATATATTTAATATATATTTCAAATGTGAGGTATTATAATACCCTTGAGTAAATTCAACAATTCAATTTTAAGATTTTAGTGTCATTAAATATTCTTTTGTGGAAATCTAATCCGTTCCACTTAATAAAAGTAATTTTTGTTTCTGACACTTTGAAACATAACCACAGTAAAAAAGAAAATTTTCTTAATATAATTCCAGACATTTTAAAATATCAAATAATTAAAATGCAGATTTTAAGACACATAATCCTATAACATTAGACAGTCTTTCTGTAATTTAATGAATTTGCTGATTCAACTTGCTATAAAATGATAATATATAATAAAAAACAACAAAAGGATATCATCAAATTCCATAAATGTTACGCTAAAGAAAGAAAGTTTATTTTTAAATTTTTGGCTTTTGCTACCTACACAGTCATTAACAACAAATTAAACAGTCTCAGTGTTAAAATAAAGTCAACATGTAAGTAAAATTCTTTCATTAAAATTTCTGTTATATTTTATACTTAAGGAATATTTGGGGCACTTTTATGAAGAAAGTAATACCTAAAAAGCACAATTATTTTATAAAACAAGACATTTTGAAGTCTTCAAAATATAGAAATTTTGTGTACTTTGTTTAAAGTAGGGGTGCTCAAATGGAAAAATTCAATTTGAAAGTGTTATCTGCTAATAGATACATAAAAACTAAACGCCTGCAAATTACGATTAGTTAAGGCAACATGCTCCTCTCTGTCACTTACCATATATTATTAGCTACCTAATCAAGTTAGATTTTTTTTGCTGGCAAATCATGATCAGTTAAGGCAATTCACTGCTGTCTCTAACTGTACTATATACTACTGGCTGTCTAATCAAGTTAGTTTTTTGTGAGTTTTGTGAAATTCAGAGTGAGCACTTGATATTGATGTCAAACTACATAAATCACAGTGAATAAACAAGAATCTAATAAATATTTTATCTTTTAATTTTTGGATCCAAAGTTTCTGAACCTGTCAGTTATTAATTCGCTTCTAATAATATCAGTTTCTACTGTAGCTAAATCTTAACATTCATCTAAAAGTAAGATGTATGTAAATAGGTATTAGATAACATTGGTCACACTAATGGAGATCCATTTAAAGAATATTAAATACCCATGGGTACTAAAGCATGCACGGTCAATTGGTTACAATCCACAAAACCTGCTTTTCATAGATTTAGACCGTATTGTCTCATTGTCTTGACCATTTCAATGGAAAATATAAACACCAGACACACGAAAGCTTTAAAGAATTGCAAAAATAGAAGTTTTATGTAAAGTTAAAAAAAGCAAAAACTGCAATGGAATTGGTTAGAAATCAGTGCGTTAGGATGTGTACAAACATAGAAAATGGAATTCAAAATATTGCTTTTCAACTCTTGAGGTGAATATTCCAAAACTAGATCAGCAAGCTTATAGCCGTTAAGGTTTCTGTACATTCTATAAGGATGAAAAGGACGCCACGTTGTCCTAATGAAACGTGGAAGGCGTTACGTGAACGAAGCAGTAAATGCAGCCACAAAGCATATCATTTTATAGTGTTCCATTATGTCAGATTTTAAGTCAAAAATTTAATCCATAGTGAAATAGCTAATAGCTAATATATCATTGAGAAAGTTTTACAAGAGGATTCAGACTGACAAATATATTTACATTTTAATGAGTCTGAATATCAAATATTTTATAAGAAAATACATTTTAAGAAGAAGAGTTTAGGAAACTACCAGATCTGTTGCAAACTAATGGAATTTTTAAATACCACCTAATGTAAGACACATTGTATAGCTAGCCATAAGATTAAAAGCTTTTCAAGTTGCTATCTTGGGAAATTTCTTTCAAGGAAATTACTACAAAACCTTGTTTTAGTACATTCCCCTACTGTGCTTCCCACTGTGGTTTTTTAATAAGGAAAGTTACCCATCCATAAAGGTGTATCCTGTTTTCCATGCTTCACTGTTCAGCAGCAGGCAGATACGGTAGATATTTGGGTGTTTGACTCTTTAATTTTCACTCCATAATGCCATTGCCTGCTTTTGCTGATTGATGCATATAGCTTAATGGTTATTTAATTATGAGTGGGCATAGATTTCCTCCACTACATAACTTACCCCTCCTTTTGTAGTTACACTCAGCCAAAATAATACGCAATACTGGTGTTTTTATGTAAATAAGTACTAGATGCTGGCTGTAATCATAAAAGTCAACGTGTCCTCTTCAAATGGTTAAAAACAGAAGACAAATTTAATTATAAAGGAATAAATATTTTATTACTAAACATATCAAAAGTAAAGATGAAAAGCTACTCTTGAATTTTTAATTTTTTAATTTTATTTCCAATTACATGGAAAATTGACTAACAAATAAAAAATCATTGAAAAATATTATGGAGGCTTTATACAGTAGCTTATAACAATTTGCTCTCATACTCCAAAAAAAAAAAAATTTCAAGCTAAGAGATTTAAGTGCAGAAAAAAGAAAAGTTATTTTAGTACAGAGATCTCTTAATGTTGTAATTGCACTTGAATGTTTTCATGAAAAAAATTACACAGATATATGCCCCCATCAAAGAAGGATAATTTACTAAAACACTGACAAATAAATGTATACTCACAAACAAGAGTTTGAAAACTTAACGCTTTGTAAGCAGTCAGCTAAAGATTTGGCTATCTGTCGATTCACTTACCTTGTCCTTAAATAACAAAACATAAAGTTTTTGATGAATTCTAAAATCTCTACCTTCAGTAGGGTTGTGAATTGCTTTCCGAGTCCCCAACATGTTCATAAAATCTGAGACAAATATTTTTGTATCTAATTTTTTTCCACTACCAGTATTAGTTACATCAGACAAATATGTAGTTATTCAAATGAAACACATTCTTTAAAATTGATGCAACTAATAGCTTCTATGGAAAGAGTATTTTAAAAGCTGCAATATTCTCTACAAATTAAAAAATTATATGACCTTATTGCTAATTACTTATAAAATGCTACTACCTCTCCCCACATAGCATATACAAAAGTAGAGTACACTATGACTCACTGACTGCCTTGTACAAAAAATTCTTCATTATAAGAAGCTACACGGTTTTTTGGGGTTTTTATTATTTTCACAGTCAAAAGTGACAAATAGTTTACTCTCAATGAATATGTTTTTTAAAAAAATATTTTTGTGTTTCAAAATAGCCAATAGATTTCAATGTTTCAATGACTTAAATATAAAATAAATAGCATTATTCTATATTCTAATTAAAACTCTCATATGATAAAATGAAAACCGGTTCATAAAAATGAAATTGTATAAAGACTATTGATGATGACGTGTCGCCAGTATTGGGCTGTGCTGCATCCATGACAACAGCATGGAAGGTTTCTTCTGATACTATTATCTTGCTTACTTCACAGCTAAATACTAATGCAGCCATACTGAAAAAAAAAAAAAAGGTTCATACTGGAAGCTACTGAGCTTACATAGAGTATGCATACAGTCAAAAATTAAGGAAAGAATACAAAGACTAATATTATAGCACAGAAATATCACAAAAAGTCACTACTTCAAAATGTATGTAGAGTGCTGGGCCAGCAGTTAAGAAATATATATTGATATAAAAACTTCAGCATTTTGCTGCTAAGTTTTTAATTTTCTTAAAAGAATCATTTGCCTGAGGCAATCCTATTGAAATTTAGCTGCCACAAGATTGAGATTTAAATTCCATTATTGTTAGGCTTGCTTTCTTCTTAGACATTAAGAGAACTCTTCTGAAAACCCATCTCAATGTGGTAGTCATGTTTTTGTTTTGTTTTGTTTTGTTTTGTTTTGTTTTTTTGCTAAATGAAAGACTCCGTGTCTATACATAGGCTGTATAAAATAGAGATTGGAGATCATTTTCTTATAAAATAAAAAGCATGGAAATAAACTCATTAGAATGGCGACCACAGTCAAAGTAGTAAATCCCGTAAAGACAGAAAGGCGAAACACATGTCTATGTAGCATAAGGCCAAACCTCAGCTATGCAATGTAGACTTCATGGTTACTTCTTCGAACCTTTCATTTCTAGACTCCTTTATACCCATCTGTTTTTTAACAATGGTTATATTATGGGTGTTTATGTCCTTTTTCTTTCTTTTTTCTCCCTATCTCCTGGCATATTTAGTTGTAAATTTAAATTGCTATGATAGACAGAAAAATTTGAAATGTGAAATATTGGTCTCATGTTAGATATTGAATTAATCTGAAACTATACTTTCTTTAACCTCTTTAGGAAATTTTTAATGTATGATTTTGGCAATTATAAGAGCATCTTAGAAAATACTATTTGGTCAAAAATAAGTTATTTTATTTGGTCTACTTATTTATATATATTTAGCACAATGGACAATTCTCTAACTTTCTTCTTCATAAGTATATTAACACAATTTTCATAAATTTAGCCCACAACCACTTATGTCTATTCCATCTCTCTCAACATTTAATAAATATTTTCAATCATTTATTGTATGAACATGTAAAAAATACGAGTGATTGGACTTTCTAACACAAATCAGTAAAATGTACTAAAATGAAAACTACGACAAACTCCTTCAATCAAATATTAAACCATTACCTTGTAATAGCTATATAGCCTTGGGTAAATTGTTTCTCTTCTTGAGCTGTGTTTTATCATGTGTAAAGTGGAGAGAATAATACTATTGCCTGCCAATAAAGTGTTATGTGGACTAAATGCAAAAAGACCGTGGTGTTGAAAAAAAAGAAAGCTGAGGCAAAATAAATGAATAAATAAATAAAACTTTTAAGATGTGGTATATATGTGTACCAATTTTCCAAGTTGAATATAATCATTAGATATCACAAATACGTGGTCATAGAGATAAAATTTATGGGAAAAAAGAAAAATGAAGAGTATCGACCTTTAAATATAATGTAAATATAATAAAAATTTGGTACAGGATGGAATCTGAAATAAAAAGAGAAGAACTTGAATTGCTTATGTAAGGTTGCCCAGCAAGGGTCTGGGATGTGCCTCAGTGGTTAGAGTGCTTGCATAACTAGAACAAAGCTCGGGGTTTATTTCCCCAGTACCATATAAGCTGTGCCACCAAAAAAACTGAACATGGTGGCACATGACTGTAACCCCAGCTCTTAGAAGCTTGAGGTAGGAGGATGGCCGTGAGTTCAAGGCCAGCCTACACCACAGAGTGAGTTCAGGACTAGCCTGGACACCAGAGCAAGGACTTGTCTCAAAAAAAAAAAAAAAAAATAGCAACAAAGGATTCACTTGGCTGATCATTTCAACCTTTGAATCCAACTGCTTTCATAACTATTAGCTCAAAGAAGACTGTGAAAGCAATAATAAAAAGTCAAAATTACAACAATCTATTGGCAATGTATCAGATTATTACATGGAATACTTATTACAGGTAAGACAAATTATGTTTAAATATTTAAATAGTAATCAAATTTGTCTTTTTTGGTGTGTATTCATATGTTCCTGTTCATCCACCAGGTTAAATTTTCCTTTTCTTAATTCATTATTTGATACCTACTTCCTCTGAGATCTCCTTCTCTTATTTTTTTGGTTCAGCTACACACACTTATTTCTACTTTATATCTTTCATTGAGCATTCAGTTTGCTCCAATAAGTCTTCCACTCTCTTTTGTCCAAAGACAATCACATCAAAAGTGTTAGTAAGTTCTTGTCATAAAAACTAGCTAATAACGTACGTTTTCTGATGTTAATTAACCTCTTAGTAAGATTTTTCTTTTTGAGACAGGGTCTCACTCTGTATTCCACGCTGGCCTTGGACTCAGAACAATCTGCCTTCCTCAGTCTCCTGACTGCTGGGATTACAGGCGTTTTCCACCATGCCCAATTTACGTGGTGCTGGGGAATAGAACTTGAGTACTTAGCTCTTGCATAGTGCTTGCTAGACAACTGCTTTAACTACTGAGCTATTTCTCCAACCCCTCTTAGTAAGATTTCAATGCACTTGAACATTCCATTCATCTTATTTCTCCTTTTTATTTTTTGCTTTTATAATGCTATGTTCACCTCAGATTTTTTCTGCCTTTTTTCTGCCTCTTCTTCAGCTGTATTTTTAATTGATCCCTAAAAATTATATGTACTCATATCAGCTGCCCACTTCTTGATGAGATCATTTATTTTGGGGGGTTTTATGTTTTTCAGTTCCTTCTATATTCTAGATACTAATCCTTTGTCTGAAGTGTTACAGGTGAATATCTTTTCCCACTCTGTGGGTTGTCTCTTCACATTGCTGTTTATTTCTTTGCTGTGCAAAAGCTTTGAATTTATGTAGTCCCGTTTATTGATTCTTGATAAGATTTCTTATATAGCTGGTGATCCATTCAAAAAAGCCTTTCCTACCCCTATATCTTCTAGGATTTTACCTATTTTGTCTTCCAGTAAGCTCAGTGTTTCTGTTTTGGTGTTCAGTTCTTTGATTCACTTTGATCTGGTTTTAGTGTGTGGAGACAAATGTGAGTCTAGTTTCATTGTCCTGCATGTGGAGATCCAGTTTTCTCAACACCATTTGTTGAAGATATTGTCTTTTCTCTAGTGGATTGTTTTTGTCCCTTTGTCAAAGATCAAGTGATTGAGAATGTTCAGCTTTGTTTCAGAATCCTCAATTCTGTTCCACTGGTCCTCCTGTTTGTTCTTATACCAGTACCATGTAGATTTAATCACTGTTGCTTTGTAGTATTTTTTGAAGAAACTTCTCAAAAGAAGAAGTACAAATGGCCAACAAGCATATGAAAAAGTGCTCTTCGTCACTGGCCATCAGAGACATGCAAATAAAAGGCACACTGAGGTTTCACCTCACTCCAGTTAGAACGGCCTACATCAAGAACCCAAAAAACAATTATTGGTGAGGGTGCAAAAAAAAAATAAAAGAGCTCTACTCCTCTGCTGGTGGGAATGCAAGCTGGTATAACCATTATGGAAAACAGTTTAGCGGTTCCTTAAAAAGTGAAAATGGAAATTCTATTTGATCCAGCTACTGTCCTACTGAGCATATTCCCAGAAGAAATAAAGTCAACATACCAAAAAGGACACATGCATATCCATGTTTATAGCAGCACAATTCATTATAGCCAAATTCTAAAAGAAACCTATATGCCCATCCATACAGGAATGGTTAAAAGTGATGTGTTACTTATATACAATGGAATACAGTGCATCCATGAAGAAAGACAGATATGAAAAATTTGAATGAAAACAGGGTCACCTAGAGTCCACAAGGCCCAGTGAAATGGAACAATGACAAAAGACGGACTATAGATGGGTGTCCCTCTTATGACTTCCACACACACTCACAAAAAAAAAATAAAAATAAAAAGGTCCAAACATGAATGGCAAGTCAGTTCACGAAGGAGGGAACTGCTGAAAATGTATAGACATAAACACTCACTAAGTCCTCAAACCCCATGGTTCTTATGTGTTACAGAATTTGGAACTCATGTATTTACCAAAAGAATGTTAAATTTTATGTCATGTAAATTTTTACCAAAATTAAAATAAAAATAAATGCATAAAATTATACGTATTTATAGTGTGTTATGTAATATTTCAAAACATATATACATTGTGTAATATTCAAATTAAGGAAAACATACTTATCCCCCAGAACATTTATCATCACTTTGTGAAGAAAACAATGTTTTTTTCTAGCTCTTTTGAAATATATAGTACATTGCCACTATCTATAATTACACTACCGTGTTATATGATACCAGAACTTATTGCATAATTACTATTGGTACTGATAATATGTTATGCATAATGTGAATATTTTAATTGTACTTTTAATCCTTTTCAGGCACTGACTGCAAAATAGATACACGTAAATCTGCCACAGACTGTAAATAGGCTAAGCTTAGAAACAATCATTTCTCAATGGGATATTGCCGCAAGTCTGGCTACATGCACTAAGATCATGACTGTCAATGTGAAAATCAAAGCAAGGACTTAGCTCTGAGAAGATGGCGCCAGATGTCAGCCTCATCCACAGGGTACGGATGGTATGAAAGAATTATGCAGTAGATACTCCAAAATTTGGAGATGCCAAAGTATATTCATCATCTGCTAAAAGGCCACAGACTGTGACCAACTCCACCCAGAGAAATGCTGTAACATTCTCATGCAACAAGGACTCTGGAGCTCACATCCTTCCAAGGCTGGGCTTGGGTGCTGGACATGGAGCTATAGGCAGAGACAAGAGGAGTAAAGGTGCAAATCCTACTAAACTAATAATAGGGTCTATGGAGAGTAAAAGATTGGCTCTTACACGTAATTTTCAGAGGCTAGATCTTTCTGTACATGTGAATGTTAAAGCCACAACCAAATCCGTTCAAGAATTAAGGATATGAAAAGAGAAGGCAGAGGTGACACTGGAAAGACAAAATTTTAAATTGAAGTTTACATTTTCCAGAAACTGGGGAGATGCCCACCCCACTTTCTGGAAAATGTAGCAGAAACATGAAGATGCAAATTATCCCTAGGTACCTACCTGCCCAATCCAAGGGACTAAGAGATTCCCGCAGGTGCGTTATGTAGAGGCAAATATCCTCTCGGTGCCTAACAGGTCTCCCAGTTCAACAGCTGATAGAGGGATTTCAGGCACCAGACAATTTCAAAGCCCAGTGTCAGATGGAAGACTCTGCCTCCCTTCAATGCCACAATACGGAGACAGGAATGCTGGCTATCAACAGAGAGGTCCTTTTTTTCTATTAACTTAAACCACTGATCTAAGATAGGTATGGAAATTAAAGGAAGTAACACAAATTAGAATCGTCCTTGTCTTAGGTTGTAAATTTTGTGAAAACAATACTTTCTGATCACTTCTATAACACAATATAATATGAGATTTCTGTCCATCTCAACTAGATGAAGATGGTGATCTGAACTTTCTATCTCCTTCATGTTCCTTAAAGCTAGATTTTGATTGATCTTTTCTTATTTACCTAAATGACTTTTTTTGTGGCTAGCAAGAAGCCTGAGCAAGTGAGCCTGGCTGGCTGGAACATACCTGTTGACCAAAACTTGCCCGTGAATCTCCGCAGCCTGTAGCAACCACCACTCTGTTCTCAATGACATCAACATTTTTAGATTCCACATGTGAGTTATATAAAATTCTATTTGGTTTTAGTGTCAGCTTATTTTATTTAGTATGATGTCTTCCAGAACCATCCTTGTTACAAATGACATTTCATGGCTGAGTATTATTCCATTGTTTTTTTCACAAATTTTGACTGTATTCTAATGTAATTCTCAAATTAAATTACATAATAATAGTTTCTCTGGTTATAATGATATTAGGAGCTCATGTTTACTCCTGAGTGAGGCCATTAACAATTAATTTACTATTATCTTATTTTACTGTGATAGCACGTGTATGGAACAGGAGTTACTATTGTACATCACATATTATCAAAGAGAAAATCTGGCTCGTCTCACAGATTATAAGTAACTTTTTCTTGCGTGAAAGAATATGTTCGATAGTTTATAATTTTATGTGCTTCGATACAATGATCTCTGTTGTGGAACCTGAGGAAACAGAGTGGCTGTCCTTGCATTGCCTTTAAACTTTTTGAAATATGTGTCTTTATATATTTCTTGTTTTCTACAATGGAACCAGTAAGTTTTAATGTTGCCAAGATTTTTTTTTCCTCCAGCTTTTGGTTTGTCTCATGAGCTTTCAAACCATGTATTAAGTTAAGCAGAGAGATATCAAAATCAAGCGCAACATATGAGAGTCTAATGACATCTAGATTTTGTCTAGATGACACTAAAATATGTGGATCATTTAAGAAAATCAATCCTCAAATTGTTTTATTTATTAAGTTTGACACAAAATTAAATTACTATGCATTCTTCTATACACGGGAGTGTAATTTTAGGAACAAACAGGACAAAATATTTGAAATTGATTATGTCTTGGAAGATCATGAAATATGCAGGAAAATTGAGGACCGATTAACATTGTATCCAAATAACAAGATAGAAGTAAAAGAAAATTGAGCAGATATTTTAGCACTATGCAAATGCTTAATTTATATTAAAAAAAATGCATGTTTGAGGAAAACAATGTAGCTGTGTTTTAAATTGTTCTGTGCAGTCTGGTAAAAAAAAATGTTTAAAATATTCAGTACCACAAAGGGGCAGAGCCCCCCTGTGGAAGCAGTAGAATACTCAGAGAAACTCAAATTGAAAACAGTAGAGTTTTGTTAAAGTGATTCCTTTTAATGTAAATGACCCGTAAAGAAAAGGAAATGCTCTCTGATGTTAATGGAAAGGAAAAACTCTAAAGTTGCTAGTTCTCTCAAGTTTAATGAGAAAATTTATTAAAGTTTTGTACAGAACACAAAAATAATTTTGTCTTAAATTCCTAGGCATTAAGTCTGCCAAATTGATCTATCTCTGCAAAAATATCATGTATCTAACAAATGATTTTGTTAACAGAAATGTGCATTTCTAAGGATTCATGCTTTCTAACTTAGGTAAAATTGATCACTGAGATTTAGCATAGATTCCTATTGATAATAGTAACAGGGTCATTAAATTTTAAAATTAAGCAAATCTCTCTTTTTAGTGGTCTTTAGAATAATAACCATTTGTTGCTCTTTCATAAACCAGGAAGTTCCTCCTTCTCTTTGACCAATATGAGCATATTATCTTTTTTTCCTTTTTAAACATTTTTAGCGTGTGTTATAGCTGATTATATTACAGTTTTGTTTCCATTATAAGCTTGAAGCTCATCCTTGTCTAGTAAATGTTCAATAAATGGTTGCTGTATTAAAATGAGCTTCCTGTTCCTGATGTGTCCCAGCAGAATGTAAGAAGCTTCTGGGGAAGTATACTGAAACATAGTCTCCTACACTGAGCTAAGTTTTTTCCAACCTCAAAATTCTCTGATTCTATAAAACAGAGACTGTGTTCATATGAGACAAGCTATTTCAAGCTACAAATGTTTCAAAATTTTTGTGGACAATGCAAGCAAGCAAACTGGCCATTAAATGGTGACAAAAAATTAAGGCATCTATACCCACATAACGTAGTGAAAGAATCACAAGTCTTGGGAATTGCCATGAATTACCTCTGTGTCTTCAATGAAATATCCTGTTTTATGTGTTTTTGTTTTGTGCATATCAAATGTAAAGATAAAATTGAATTAGTACGCATAGTCCTATACAGAGGAGTGTAGCTTAAGCACTCCCATGCTGAACCAGGCAGTCTCTAAGATAGCTTCCATTTCTCCCAACATCTTACCATGTCTTTCTTGTACCACCATTTACCTTTGCTTTGTTGACAGCCAACAGAAACTATAAAAAATGATCAAAATTGGTCACTGTTCCATGACATCAGTCCTATGAAATTACCTGTTAATAAGCATTTTGATTCGGCAACATCTTCCCTAGAACTGATCCTATTAATTCAAATCAACACTGTTATAACAGTAAATGGTGATTCCAAATATCCCAATAATACATGCTTGACAATACTTTGGTTTGCATTAATGAGATATCATGTACCATGAATGCATGGGGAGGAGCCTTCCAGTCACAGGATGTCTGTCTGTACAGGAGTTCAGACAGCAAAGTGAAAGCACACAAATGACTTCAGTGTTTAAATGAGTCAAGGATAAGCAGGCTAAATCCTATTCATTCTATTATTTTATGTTGGAAATAATGAATCGTAGAATTTGAAAAATCTTTTTGAAATAAGTATGTTCTTATTTGCTAATGTAATTGGAATGTAAACGTGACAAGTTAGAAATTGGAAAAGTCACATTATGGGAAGTGAGTT
The DNA here is from genome assembly GCA_004027205.1 of Ctenodactylus gundi. NCBI lineage: Eukaryota > Metazoa > Chordata > Mammalia > Rodentia > Ctenodactylidae > Ctenodactylus > Ctenodactylus gundi. The sequence goes on from PVKB01000134.1 coordinate 255,815, forward strand.
CTAATAGCTCTATTGTGGCTGGTTAGCTCTGTTGGCTAAATTATGTAATTAGTAAAAACAAGACAATAATTATTAACTTCACCTGGGCCAATTAGCATAACTTCTTTCAAATACATAAACCACAGTTTTCATCCTAGCAAGTGAAAATGCAAATACTCAATTTTGCCACAAGGACAACCAGAGGAATGTGATTGGCTCATAGCAAACCAAGGCCCAGGAGCAAAAAACTGGGTCCAAAGGCTAAACACTCATGATAAAGTCCCTCCATATATTAACAGAAAAGCCAGCACTAATGGAAGGAAAAACAATTAACATTTACATAACATCTTTTCATTGGTAAAACATATTCACATATATTATAGTACTTTATGAGAGTCCTACATGAGTTAGGTTTAAAGATCTTTCATGGGGTCTTTATTTTATATTGAAGGAAACAGTTGCTACACTTTTATCGAACTATGATGATTGTGGTGAGCCTTGTTAAGTTCCACAAAGAATAAGGGATTTAAGAACTGGGATTAAGCTAAATTTTGCAGCTTTTGAAATTTTTATCTGGAAGTAAAACTTTATTTTCAATAGAATTTGTATAAAATAAGAAAGATAACTGTAAAACTGGCACAAACTATAACAAGCATCTTTTAAAATCATCAACTATGACCAAAGTGAATTTTTACCCAGATTTTTTGAATGACTACTTTGTTTTATAAATGTATAAAGACGACCAGTGCTTCTCGTGTAATTCTCATGTTTCTTAAACATATACCAATAAAAACTAAAATGCTGATTGGTGAAAAAAGACTCCTTCTGACCTAGGACTTGAAAATCATTCTTTCCACTCTAATACTTATAATAACCCCATGAAATAGTTTTTTTTTTCTTTTTTTTTTAGCTTATACACTCAGAGATTGTGACTTGTCTCTTTTCTTAGACACTTTTTTGCATTTATGAATTACACTATTAAAGATCCATAATCATGAAAATATATGTAAAACTATATGAAACTATTGCTTATTAAATGAAACCATCATGACCAGTTTTAATTCCACTGTGAATTACTCATAGCTCTATAGCACTGGTCTTAATTAATTATAACCATTTATTATGAAACAAGCAGAAAGCACTCATGGGTTTTGATTTCATTTGGAATGGTTCTGAGGATCTGACTCAAGGCCTTTTCACTTAGCTACATCCCAGGCTTTCTAATTTGTTTACTTCTTTATTTATTGATACAGAGTATCGAAAAATCTCTAAGTCGCCCAGGCTGGGCAGCAACTTTACAGTGCTGGGTTACAGTCATGTACTACCATGCCCAACACAGATGTTTCCTTAACTCACTTTTTTGTTAAACTTTCCTTCTGTTAAAGTTATAGTTATAATACTTGAGATATTCTAATTAATGCCTTCTTTCTTTAAATGTAAGACTGTTTCTATTTTATACCCAAATTGGATTTAAAAAATGATTCGTAGAAATGTTTTAAGATTTCTAAAAGCAGGATAGTTTTTCCTAAAATACTGGTTTGGTGTTTTTTTCTTACTAAATTGATACATCGCTTAATGGAGTTAACAAATAACCAGTTCTTTTGGGGTTTCAAAATTTTAAAAAAATTGCATAACACTCCATTGTTGGCAGTGTCTTCCAGTGACATACCATAAAATCCTATGGAAGAAATGGCAGATTCTAGAAATTCTGCAGTACCTTAGCCATCTCTACTGCATACGCAGCTTTATTTTGTGCCACAAGGGAGAGGTTGAAAAGCAAAAACATATTTTTTGCATAGGAAGAAAGTCAGCGAATTCATAATAGCAACATCACTGTTTCATTTTATAATTTTGCAGATCCAACAAAGTAAAACATTCATCATATTTGTTTGAAATGAAAGGCGTTCTGTTCTCTCCATGTTCCTTATAATTCATTCTGATTTAGCATACATGTGTCTGCCAGTCATATTACAAATATCCCTCTTAATATATGACAATTACTAAAATAACTGGTGACAACCTAATATATTTAAAGAGTAGAAAAACAGTTACTTTTTTAAGGGTCCAGTGTTAATAATTATCAATGAAGTAAAATACTCTTGTCTTCTCTTAGGACAATATATTTGGCTAAAAGAAAGAAATTTCTGTCTAACGGCCACAAAAATCTCTAAATAATATTAATCATATATACTCAAATAAAAAATGTTTTACTTTAAGTCAATTGGTTCAAGCAGTAAAAAAAATTACTAAAATTTGACCCCATCTCAAAGAAATAAAGTGGTTGTTACCAAAATTTATTATATTGAACAGAACTTTTTCTTAAAGAAGCTCATCAATAGTAAATCAATACTTTCAGGTGCATCTGTATATTTTTCTTATGTAGAAAAAGTAATAAAGATGAAAAATAAAGTGTCAACTCATATCAGGCACAGAAATACCATCTGAGAACATAGTGAACGACTTCCAGTATTTCTTCGTAAAAACTATCCTTTGTAGGGAGTGAAACATTCTTACTGATAGAAACTGCCTTATAATAAGATCATATCTCCGAATTTAGCTAAACGGGTATAGAAAAGTGCCACTATTTCCTGAAGCTTTTCTGACCTAACATATTTGATTACTCAGTTCCTGTGTATATGTCCTACAAATTGCAAATCCATACGTTTTCTGTCTCAGTGTTCCAGTAAAATTTATTTCCTTCCCTAGACAAAAGAATTTGAATATCTCTATGCACAAGTTACTTTAATCTCTCTTCTTCAAATTTTAGAATTCTAATCTGAAGTTGAAATAAAAGCAGAAAATCAAATAAAATACATGAGCTCATCTTATAAAATTTTATTTACAAACCTAAGTTTCGATGTCTTAATGCTGTGTGTGTGTGTGTGTGTGTGTGTGTGTGTGTGTGTGTGTGCAGCGATTAAAAATTTACTAAAAACCATGAATGGCATTTTGCTGTCACTTCCTCTGATTAACCTTCACCTGACCTCATTCCCTAAGGCAATTTCAGATTCTTTTGTTTCTGCATCCTAGTCTTCAGTCGAGCAGGTGAATTTGTTGAAATTTAGTCATTAAAAAGTTTTACTCAGAAGCAAATGTCTGGATTTTTTACATATGTTTGTTATTAAAAAAATGAAATTGTTTAACTTGACATGTAACAACTGTGTGATTTTTCAATTAGTAGGGCGACTCAATTCGCTAAGGACTGATTTGACCAAGGCAGTTCTTCAGTTTTAGCCAGTGAAATCAGAACAAGTAGCATTTAACTATACAGAAGGAAAGGACATAATCACAATCACATGGACTGTTTCACTGTAACTGAGCAAGAAAAAGTGCACAAGCATTCGCTGAAGTCACTGTTACGATTTATAATAAACAGTGGTAAACTATTGGTTTTTTAAAGACTTGTTTTAAATTTTTTACAAAATATTTTTGTCCTATATCATGGCCTAAAAAGAACATACTTTTAATTAAAACTAATGCTTAAAATGAGTTTTAGATAATTTTCTCTTACTCTTATCATTAAAATAAAATACTTGGAATTTTTTATAAGTTCTTTCTTAGCAGATTATCATCTATTTGCCAGGATTTCACAGAAGAATTAAGAGTGGAAAAAGGGAGAAAGGACAAGAATAAGCACCAAAAATAAAAACAGTCCTTTGGGAAGAATTAAAAAGGTAATAAATCACATTGGGGAATCACTTAATACACTTTTTATTCTGACTCTTTTGTCCTTCAAAAACTATATGACCAAAGATACGCTTCCACTTGCTAGTTGAGAGGAAATTAAAACCTTTACAACAGAGAAGTCACATTGTTACTGTTTTAACCAACGTGCACCATTCAATATGCTTTTTTAGGTAAAATGCAGCGTGAGATTTGAAGTAGCACTTATGCAACATATATGACGATAATCATATACAGCCTTGAAACCTAAATTTCGGCTGAAGGGAAAAGAAATTGTGAAGAATGAGTTAAATACAAGAAAAAAAGTAATTAAATCCAGAAGCTAAACCATTCTGTAGAATCATAGACTCCATTTCTTGAACCGCTTAAATTTGCTTTAAAAAATGTTGATGTCCGATTAGATAGAAAAAAAAGCCTAATATAATATATAGATAGATTTTAATTTGAGTAAGCTATCAAAGACATTTCAGGGATAATCATGGAATTTAAATATGGACTAGAAATTGTGTCAAGGATTTATTACCCATAAATATTGACAATAATACTATAGTTATATAGAAAAACTTTTCTTAGTTTTTAGAAAAATATGTGGTTAAATTATGATAAAATATCTTGTGAAGTATCTCTTATGTAGTTTAAAATATGAGCAAATAGGGCAAATATTAAAACTCATTAAATCTAATTAGTGATATTCAGATTTATTATATATTTTTCATCTTTTTCATATGACTAAGCTTTTATAATAATGAGTTTTAAAAATACACAAACACATCCACACACACACACACACACACACACACACACACACACACACAACCAGAGACTTTGAAGAAATCACTACTGTGAAATTCTAAACCATTCTCAAACACCATCATTTTCATGTTTTCCCATCTCTTTACTTGAACCCTATGTGGCATTCAACTCTTCTGAGCAAATCCAGAATGGAGAGCATGTTTCACTCCCTGTCCCCCTACTCCTGCAACTACTTCCAACTTCCTTACAAAGAAGAATGGGGAGGACAAGAAGAAGAGGGGAAGGAGGAGGAGGAAGGAAGAGGAGGATGAAAAGAAGACGAAGGAGGAGGAGGAGGAGGAGGAGGAGGAGACAAAGACAATGAAGATCACTATGACGACAATCACTATGACGACAACAGTGATGACGCGGTGAGAATGATGAAGGCGACAATAATGGCAAAGACCAAGAAAAAGAATTATTAGGTCTGAATACAAGTAGCTTACCATATTAGAGCAGGTCTTGGACCAGAGCTATTTTGAAACACTCTGGGATAGATACTTTTTGATTTGGAAGACTTTTTCCAAATCAAATCCAAAATTTGAAGTATATATAATCAATTTTAAATACAATTTTGATAGGAAATGTCTGCAGAATTTTACGTACCTAATTGTGAATTTTAAGACTACTATTTAAACTTTGATATAATGCTATATAATTATTTAAGAATTGATTTACTACTTGGGGGTGTAGCTCATTGACACAGCTCTTGTTTACGACATGTTGAGGCCCTGGGTTCAGTACTCAGCACCCCTCCACCCTTAGAAAAAAGGACCAGCCTTTACTAGTTTATATGTTATTTAGAAATTTAAGCATGTGTTTACATCTTGATACTGTTATAATTTTGAATACATTAAAGCTGATTATTTTCAGGTTCTAGGCATCATATAAGGTCTTTGATGGTCTTGACCAACACCCATCCTAGATTCTGCATGTTTTGACTAGATAGTCAGCTTTATGAGTATAGCTGTATACAGAAACATGATTTTATGAAATCAGAATGACATAATATCAAGTTATGTTAGAATGATTTTCTTAGGGCTGTTAAAGAGAAGTTTATGTATGAACCCAAAGGGGTTCACAGGTATGGAGCTTTTGGTAACATGCAATGTGAATGTGTGTGAAAGTGGAGGCTGCTCTATGGCTATTTGCTATTCCTGAGGTTCCTTAGAGATTTTTTTTTCTGTGCCCTCAACTACTCCAAAACCAAAAACAGTCATTTTTTCTGAGTAATTGCTTCCCTTTAAAGATAGGAAAATTGAGGCCAGCAAAGAGGAGGGAGTTGCCCACAACTTCACAACCTCTTAGGGGTGAGAGTTAAAATCTCCTGTCTGTAAATTCTCTATCTTATACCTAAAACTGGTTCTAATGTCCATCTTAGAGTAGTGTCTTGTCACTTCATTTAGGACTACCCATCTTGGGAAAGCTGACTCCAAGGGGTTTAGAGTACTTTCAACATCTTACTGCATAACTACCATTTAAAATAAAGAGAAACTTTGATTTTGCTATGCTAAATTATACAAGATGGCCAAAAGTTTATTTTTCCTATGTATAGTGAATTTTGGGGTTCTTTGTTCATTGAATCTAGTGCTTGCATATATTTTCTTTTTTTACCTCGCATAGTATGACAAGGTAACTCTGAGGAAACAATTTTTATATTATATTTTATATGTTTAGTGACTTTGGGACATTCTGTATTTTAGTGGTCTTTGGCAAAGAAGTTTCTGTTGTCTTTCTTGTGCAAAAGTTCTTAAGAATTTGCAATTATTTTTTCAAATTTCTGGGAGCAAGCCATAATCCTCAAAGGGGAGAAAGTCAAGTATGATAGTTTAGAACAGGAATCGGAAGGTCTGAGACTCTGCTTTATTTAGCCACTGAAATGTAGGAGAGACACACGGAGCTGGGCAAATCTCTTGTTATGGAACCAGTTTGTGAGTCAGTCTCTTTCTCTGAAAACTAATAATACCAGTTCTGCAATCACTTACAAATGACCCTGTGACTTAGGAAAATTTGTAAAAATTTTCAAGATTCTTAGACAAAAAGTGCCCTATCATTTATAAAGAAGCAGAAAGGCAATAGGCTTGATGTGATGTCTTTTCTTGAAAAGTAGCATTTCTGCTACTCGGTCTGTACTGAGACCTAGCAATAGAGAAGAATTTTGAAGAATTTTCTCCTCTGGGTCTGCTTTCTACTCCATCTCCCAATTCTGTAAAAAAAAAAAAAAAAAAACCAAAAACCCCACTGGGATATTCTGTTAAAATTAAAATGCCTTCTGTAAGCAAATCTACAAACTAAGCTGTTCTCTCTTTTTCTTTTTTTTTCTATCTAGAATGAAAGGGTCTTCTATTAAAAATTTCAATAATGAAATATGGCAGTAGATCTTAGAGTGTGCCCGTCCTCAGGCTGAAGTTATGTAAAAGGTTGTATAATACAACAATTAATCCTTCTTCACTTTGACAGTTGATTTGAATACAGTGTCTGTTGTAGACTCTTTATAATACAAGATCACAAAAGTTCAAAACTCGTTTATCGCTCTTTGTTCCACCCGGCAAAAAGTGCACCTTATCAAAACTGCTACTGTCAAATCGATATTGTGCTGAAACAAAAATGCAGATTAGCTGTTAAAGGCTTCTCTTTTTAGCTGTATTCATGAATTATTTTGCAAGATCCAAGCAGTGTGGTGAAGGGGAAAATACTTGAGAAGCGAATTTTAAAATAGAGTGGCGAGGCAAGTAGAAAAAGAGGTCCCATAAGGCCCTATTTCAAAAACGCACTGGTGTAAATTTAAGAAATTTACATACTTAAATAAAACACTGACTGTAGTTAGTATGTGCAGATATTGAACTTGAAACTGGAACCTGGTAGTGGAGAAGACATCCGTTCCCATTTGAGCTGGTTTCCCGTTTCCAGTTCAATAATACCTGCACGTACGGAGCACACATCCCTGCAAAGTCCTGCTCAGATGCCAAAATCAAAAGTATTTCAGCAGACTGGAATGGTTTGACTTACATTAGGGATGCAAATCTATTGAATTTAGAAGCTAATAAATTCTCAGTTAAGGTACAAAGCACTCATTGATTTTAAAAGGGAAAATTCTCTAACTCTGATGTTTACAACAAAAAATAAAATATAGCTAGCTTTGCTTTTCCATTAAGCTCCTTGTGGAAACTCATCAATCTCCCCCTCCTAGCAAGCCTTCTCCATTATCACCTCCCCTCTCGGGGTCAGAGGGTGCCTAGCTCTACACAGGATGAGATGAAAGAGAAGGGAGGAAATGGAGAGACGTTCTGTTGCTGCAGAGCTGTTTAACTGAAACTTCACAAATCTTGACAATAGATGCTGTACTAGACAGTGGGTTTCTATGCTGCCCTCCGGCACTGGTACCTTCCACTTGTACGCATACTTACGTTCTTGTATGCCAGTATTAGATGGGAAACAGTTTCCACAGCAACCTCCAAATAACCTGGCAGCTTTGCTATTTCAATAAAATCATGAAATTCTCACAGGAAAAAAAAATAAGTTTATATAGCAATATAAACAGTGTGTTGCGTGTAATGCTTTTAAACGGAGGGCCTTTGTCTTAACTTCACCCTTGTTTTTCCCATCCAGCTAGTAAGTAGGAGAAATTAGGAATAGATTTTAGGCTTTTGTGGTTTTGATTTCTTCCTTTTTTTTTCACTCTTCCCAGTAATGTTGATCAGATTTCCAGTGATTCATATTAACTGGACTTTTCCAAATGGTCCATATACATTCGCATAGGTTAAAGTGCATTTTACCCTTCATTTCCTTTTACAATTATGGAAATATTTACTTTAAGTTTTATGTAGGAGTCAGCATCTGTGAATTTAGCATTGAGATTTACACAGGCAAGAAAGATGAGAATCAAACGCTGTTAGGAGAATAATGTGATAATTATCTTTGTGAGGTTCAAATCAGTTAGTGCTACGTAAGCTGGTAAGCTGCGAGTCACCTTAAAAACTAGCCTTCTGTTATCTGGGTAAATAATTCTCCCCCGCTGGTGCAAAACTACAATAACAATAGTAAGTAAATACTCTCTATTTCCTGAGTGTTTCCTTTTCCAATTCTGTGAAGCTGCTTTTAATTTTTTTTTGGGGGGGGGGGGGGGGGGGCGGTCATGAAATGTCTCTTTTTGCACTTAACTACACAAACTGATCTTTCAACAGTTTGAGTTTCCAGGCTGGAGCACTGGTGTGGTTGCATCTCACTCCAGTGTCCGTTTGACATTTAATTTAAAATGTGCCCCAGTTAAAAGAAGTTTCAAACAATGAGGGAGGCTGTTCCAATTTCCAGTTATTTTATGGAAAAGAACTCAATCATTTTTACTAAACATTTTTCTAATACACATTCAAAAATGCATGGAAGAAAGGATATTTTCCCATTGGTATGTTTTAGCTTATATTTCTCCAGAATAAAAAGAAGAGTATGCCAATGGCAAATGTTAATTATTACTGAATCTGAATATTAGGTATATGGGATTCGATTTTAATGCCTATTCATACATAGGCTACTTATTTATTTGTAAGTGCTGGAGATCAAACTCTGGTTTCTCCTATGCCAAAGTTCTCTACCACTGAGTCAAATATCCAGTCCAAACTGTTGCTGCTGTTCTCTGTATGTCTGCATAAATTTGATATTTTTAGAGTAATAAAAAAGCCTAAAATTATTGTTTTGCAGGATTTTTTGCACCAATAGAGCTAGGTTAATATAATC